>JASANB010004444.1:0-126703 GCA_030248155.1 Sabatieria punctata | reverse complement strand
TGAAATGGAAGGCAAAATTGCTGTTTTTGAAAGTTTGTCTAAAGAGTATCAGCAATTTTAAAAAATTACTTTTTTGAAGGATTTGCGTACAGTGTCAGAAGGGAAAATTACTGTGTTTGAAAGATTTTCCTAATGAGTGTCAGGATTTCTTGAAAAGAAATCTGCGCTTATTTGAATGATTTGCTTAAAGAGTGTCAGGAGGATTTCTTCAAAGGAAAACTTTTTTTTGACAGATCTGCTTTAGAGTGTCAGAATTTCTTGATAGAGAAAACAGCTTCCACACAAGGTACACAAAACGTTTTCTGTCAGAAAGAATTTGTTCAGTACAGTACAATTTATTCTCCTGGAAAGCCTACACCATGCAAAGACTACACGGCAGCAAGAGAATCCTCTGAAAGAATTATCTGAAGACCTGTTCGAAAGAGAAAACTGCATCTGAAAGAATTGCACGACCACTTTCTTCAAATAAAAGTTTACTGACGTTTTCCTCTGCTGCCGGTCTAATTTTGTAAAAAATTTCCAAAAATATCTGTCCCTGCGTCTAAAACTGAGAGGATCTTAAAAATGTACAAACTATCTAAAGTTTTATACACTCATTTTGAAGAACCGTCTTGTTTTTTGTCTAATTTTTCCTCCCTAACTCCACCGCAAAGGGGTGTGCACACCCCCTGGGTACGCCACTGTAACTGCTCCACTTTATCGAGACCCAGCCTAGACCGCAAACGTCACAACGTGCTAGCCCATTTCCCGAGTCAGTGAAAAACCACCAAATTCTGCTCGTCTTCTTTCTTGACATGACTAGATTTCTTTTAGTTGCAACAAAAACTCTTCCACTGAGGCAAAAGTTCGATACTTTTGCTGAAAAAGCAAAAAAATATGACTTTGCGCTCATTCTAAACAGCTGGCGACCTGTTTATCAACTATTTGGAATTATTTGGCATAGAAAATACCATCTGGTATTTGGTATTTTTTATACCATTTGCATCGCTAATAATTTCATCCAGACTCACTGCGGATTCAATATATGCAACAGGAAATCGAGGGGAGCGCATCAGGGCTCGCCCTTAGTTTTTGGCCGGTATAATAATATTGATTTTCTTGGTTGTTCGCGCTCCCCTCTACTGTATATGTGCGATATTGGCCTACATTGTAGCGCACATTTTGGGAAATGAAATCTTTAATAACTCTAGAATACAGGTAGGTAGAGTGTTTGGGTTTGGTGTGTTGTGAGGCAGGTAGGTTGGTGATGTGTACTGGCAGTTAGGACTGCATAGCTTTAATTGGCTTAATTAGCAGTAATTAGCAATGGAAAAAAATTGACTTTTGAGGGGGTAGAACCATTCCAAAAAATGGTACTTAACGCGATTTTTTAGCACACTGGTACATTGTGGAAGGAAAACTTTCCTAGGGTTATGATGGGGCAACATTAGACTTTCTTGTGGTAAGAATTTAGGTACACTGGAGCGTTGAGTAGAAGTGCTTTTGTTGCATAATACGCGGACATCACGAATTTGCAAAGGTTTCCTTTCTGTATTTGTTGGTTAGTAGCTTGTTAGAAGCAGAAAAATAGGGGCTAGGAGTGTAAGGGGGTGAGATGGTATCGGTCCATTGGTTCAAGAGTTATGTGTCCCGAACGTTGCTGGGAGCGTCACTTTTCTTGGGAGCGTCGTTTGTTTCACTATGGATTTTTTAAGCGTGTTTTCTTTATTAAAAGTTTCTTCCGCACTGTTGGGAGGGTTTGGTGGGAAAAATTTTCCCGCACCATGTAGAGGCTTTGGCGGGAAATTTTGATTGGTACCCCATAGCAGACGGATTGTTACCCCACTATAGAGGAAGTGTTGCCCTCAGTTAGGCTACGTTCTTTAGGGAGTGATTGATTTTTGTGTAGGGCTAGATGTAGTGTTCTCTCTCCCTGGCACAGTAATTGAATATGGAGGGAGTTTTGGCATTACCTAGGGTACATTCCATTGTTGTACTGTTCCCCCAGGAATGATTGATTCTTGTGTAGGGTTAGATGTTGCGTTCCCTCTGCTCTCTCCTTGGCACAGTAATTGAACATGGAGGGAGTGCGGCACTATTCAACTATCCGGACATTTTCGCCGTTATAGGGGAGTAATCATTTGGTGGGGGAAAAGGTTCACTAATTCCATATCGTACCCGTTTTAACTATTGTACTTTAGGGGAGTAATGGGCTACTATTGTACTTTAGGGGAGTAATGGCACTCTATTGTACTTTAAGGGAGTAATGGCACTCTATTGTACTTTAGGGGAGTAATGGCACTCTATTGTACTTTAGGGGAGTAATGGGCTACTATTGTACTTTAAGGGAGTAATGGGCTACTATTGTACTTTAAGGGAGTAATGGGCTACTATTGTACTTTAGGGGAGTAATGGCTAGTACGGATTTCGGCCGCGTAAAAGGCGCCCGCCGCGAACTTTCTCACTGCCTTTATAAATTTGACGCTCCAATTTTACTATTTTACTTTAGGAGAGTAATCGCACTCTATTGTACTTTAGGGGAGTAATGGCACTCTATTGTACTTTAGGGGAGTAATGGCACTCTATTGTACTTTAGGGGAGTAATGGCTGCCTGTCTGTCTCTGAAGTTGCTGCACTTGTATACATTCTTCTGAGAGCGTTTTAATGAATTCGACACTTACACTTCAAGAATTTTATTATTTAAGCAAACGTCAAGCTACTGGGTAGTATTCTCGAATCCAGTACATCATTTGCTGAAAAATTTTTTCATTGTTATGTGTTCTGCGAAACATATAATTGTAGAGGTATGAAGCAAATAACTCATTAGATGTCCCGTGCAAATGTTTCATGCTTTGTTTTACAGCTTTCCAGGTTGCCTCCATAGACTGTATGTGTACTCTTGGATCATTTGGATCTACGAAATTCACACTATAAAAAGGTTCATCTGTTAACAGTAAAATGTGACAAAGGTAAAATGTTTAACAGACCGATGGTTAACCCATAAATGTTGATATTTTTGTCGGATGACCCCATTGAAATTGTGCTGTAAGTTATTGATACCTCCATAGGCAGCCCATCCATCTGACACAATTAATGTATCTAGGTAATAGAAAGAAGTAGGTTGAACAGGTGTTATAACAAATACCAGGCTCAATATATTGCTCGATGAGAGGAATCAATGTAGCAGCATCTCTGTGCTCAACAGGGATCAGCATCAAATTGTTTGTTCCTCTTTGCACCATGCCAAAGACCCATTTGTGTTCTCTAACTCTGCCAACTCGGTACTTTGTCTTGTAAAAAACAGACTCGTCAATTTCTACAATGGTATTAGGGCCACCCATTCTAAATGGTCTCAAGTGGTCCTCACACCTAAACATTTTTTGCAATTGCATTTACAATTTAGTGTTGGTTGTGAAATACCATTGTTGGCAGAGGTCACGAAAGGCATTATAGGCCTCTACCACGGAAACACGCGATACGCCAATTTCTTGCTCAACTTGGGGTATTTTTGTTGCAGGACTGTGAGACCAGATGAACAGCAGCTTTAAAACCTTATTCGGTGGCATATTGCCATGCTCGAAAATTGACCGATGTCGCACTGTTAATGTTGTGTCTGCGCAGACATTGCATTTCCACTAAAATGCAATTACAAGGGATAAAAGAGTAGTATAGTACGTGACACCCTAGACCCTATCTTGGACTAGTATGAGACGTCCAAGACAGGGTCTAGTGTATCACGTACTATACTACTCGTACTAGTATGAGACCAAAGCTGATTTATCTATACAATAGCTGTCCGGGATTGAAATTTAGTCA
This sequence comes from Sabatieria punctata, assembly GCA_030248155.1. Taxonomy (NCBI): domain Eukaryota; kingdom Metazoa; phylum Nematoda; class Chromadorea; order Araeolaimida; family Comesomatidae; genus Sabatieria; species Sabatieria punctata. The sequence continues at coordinate 122,908 of JASANB010004444.1, read as the reverse complement.
CCTGTTTGCAACACTTTCTAGTTTAGCGCACTGCGAAAAGTACAAAATATGAAGGCTTAGTTCGATTTCAACCGCAAAATTTCAACTATTCACCGGTGTCCGGTCGTCACCCTCTTCGACGCAGATTAGATTTTGCTGCTGGAACACCGGGAGAGCCTGTCTGTCCACAGTACGTAGCAGCATAGAGTTTGATGTTTACATTCTAATTAAATTGGGTAGTCTGTTTTCAGGATAGTCATTGAAATGGAACAAGTGTAATTTCGTTTCATTCGCTGTTATTGTTATTGTTATCACCGAATTGTTACGACAAATAGTAAATCTATGCACTAAATGTACTGTACATACAACCCATTTATGCGAGTCGCTGAGAAATCGTTTCAAAAATTTTGTCTCAAACTAAAACTGTTCCCGACTGTTGTCCGTCAATGTACGTACAGCCTATGTACATACAGAATGATGTCTCTTCTCCGACGTCTGTAAACTATTCACCAAAGATGTTAACACGATTTATTCTAGAAAATTACTTGACACAACCATACAGAAGTTTAGGGCGGTACAAAAGTATAAACGATCATACGTAGCTAAATGAAACTCCCATCCATCATGTCATTGGCTGGAGCTTGTAAATTGCCACCAGATGTTCTACGAGAGTGGTGGCTACATGAACAGTTGCCCAATTCAAGTAGTGGTGGTTGGCTATGACAAACATGGGACCCTGTGCAAAGTCAGTACTGATTTGAGGAGTCCATTCCGTGTCACAAAAGGTTCTCGAATGGTATTTAGCTCTGCATTACCCATGCTACAAGTACAATAAGTAATACTAGATATTTTGGAAATCTATGCGGCGATTTGTAGGTATCCAAAGTTTTATATGTGACAATATCTTCATCAGACATCTTAACTTTGGTTGTGGGCCAAACAGAGCACTTCTTTCGAGTCAATCAGTGGCTTGGCAACGCTGATTCAGTATCTGGTGTTGTGTTAAAGCCTGATGTCCTCCAGCTTTTCACAGGTACAATTTACAGAAAGTCAATAAAGTGTGAAGAGTACAGTATATTTGCAGTGCGGTACCAGTTTACAGTTCGTACAGGGTACAGTGGAATAGCCATGTATTACGAAAAATGTGGAAAGTATGTGTTGTTTGGTTTATACCATCATGGTGGAATTTTGGATGCTGGCTGTTACCACTATGAACATACTACAAGATTTTACGAACTCTACGATTTCCCACTTGGACAGATTTATGGGCTGTATATTTTCACTGAATCTACAGACATGTGGTACAGTTGTCATTGTCAACCAAGATCGAGCAAACAAGTTAAGTGGTGGGCTTTTTAGGATAGTGGACTACATTGTCTTAAAAGATGACTCATTTATTTATAACTTCACTGGATCAAAAGTAGTTGTTCAAGACCAAGGACCAGTCCATTGGAAACCAACAAACGTTACCCCCCTTCAGCAGAATCCGAAAAGTAAACTCCAAGCTGTGGCCCCTTGCAAACCAGCAGATTACTGTGAAGTGTGCCTGCTCAGACAGTTTGGTCAAGAGTTACTTGAAGTTTCTGAATTGAAAAACACAGCAAAAGCAGACTTCCCGTTGTTTGCTCCTATCTCCAGGCCGCGAATCGTTCAAGAAGTGCTACCACGTGAAGCAGTAATGGACACAGAGTTCTCCATTGCTCGATTGCAAGAACAGTTTGAGTCTAAAGATGATGCGATTGAGTTTCTCGCTAAGCATGGTTTGATTCACAACACTCTCAACTGCCACGAGGCAGCAGAAATTTGCCCAGATGAGCAAGCTGTTTTATGGAAAGATTCAACAAAAGCCGAAGGTTATAAGGTATATCTATTTAAATAACATAAAATTAGTCATCTCAACATGTTGTCATATTGCTTACAGTGGATGTGCAAAAACTGCCCCACCCACAAGTCGTTCAGTGTGCGACATGGCAGTTTCTTTGAAAGAGGAAGATTGACGATGCAAAAAATGGTACTAATCATGTATTACTGGGCTTCGTACCCTAACATGATTCTGGATGAAGTGGCCCATGAAACCAGTGTGTCCAAGAAGACAAGCATTGATTGGTATGTATTAGTCTTACATTTGATAAAAAATATCGCTCTGATATTTTTATGAAACACTGCCCTAAAGCAATGAGGCTAATAATGATGAAGAAAGAGATTCAGGTACAATTTCTGTCGTGACGTCGCACAGGAGTGGTGTAGAAGGACAGCACAAGATCGAGTTATGGGTGGCCAAAATAAAATTGTCCTGTTCCATGAAACTGTTTTCTTCACCACCAGATACACTGGACAGGAGGACCAAGCACATCGAGCATTTGTCTATGCATACGTTTTGACTGAGCGTGGGTCAAATAACATTCTCCTCCAGCAAGTGAATGCCAACCAAAGAACAGCTGACTTTCTGATAACTTTCATTCTGCAGTGGGTTGCAGCCGGTATTTTATTATCACCTTTGTAATCATCTCAATATAAATGTAGTGTCAAACAAAATGTTACAGGTTCAAAACTCATGGCAGAAAACAAACTGCTTGATGATGTATATGGTGGAAAAAGCACGCTAATAAACAAGATGCAGGATCTACTGAAGCAACAGTTTGGTCAGGCGTGGAAAGACAACTATGTTCAGCTGGTTTCAACTGATGAGGAGGCTCCAAAAGAAACGGAAGCAAAGTGGGCTGAACTGATGGCCAGACTGAAACACTTGCATGGAACATCGAGTCAGCTGTACCCCACCTACTTGTACTCCTACATGTTCCGAAAAGGAATGAACGATGAAAAACTGTTCAATCATCTGCTGTTCTACATTAGAGAATACCACCCAGTAGAATAACTTTTAGCAGTGTACCCAGGGTGTGTGGGATCCAAAGAAATCGCTCAAAAATCAGATAATGTTAATAACACTGTTAATAATAATAATATCTTCAAATGACCGGTCATAATAGGCACTGTACATTGTAGTCCATTGAAATGACTTTGCAGCACGAATTAGGCCACAGTACACTTTGCTTGCAAAAATGTCGAGACATTCCTGTATAAAAGACTTCAATAGCTCCAAAAAATTACCGAAAAGTCCCCTAATTAGTGTAAGATTTAATGGAATGTTTTACACTAAATAGAATTATGCGATTTGCCTTAATTCTCAAATACATACTGTACGCTTGTAGAAGTACGAAAAGCATTCTTTCAATTGAATCTGTTTTTATCAGACTTACCGCAAAACTTAGTATTGCTAAATATGCTTTTGACCAGAAGCAAGATAATAACATAAGAAATGTTAGACAAGAGTCATACGAATTCGAAAAATGGACGAACAGATAGTGTTGCTTCAGTTATTTCAGTTTAAAATGCCCCACCCTATCGCAACTTGTGTGTTAATTGTTTGTTGTACTGTGTGCGTCCCAAAAATTTCGAACTTTGTATACTAATAATGCTAATATTAACAATAAAATTTCATTGAAAAAAAAAAAAAAAAAAAAAAAAAAAAAAAAAAAATAATTATTTACAAGGCCTGTGTTAATAACATATTATTAACGTGTTATCAACATGTTTTTAACAGCTACCCAACCCTGGATGTGTCAAAGAAAGTACAGTCTAACCTCATAAATGGAATGCCAGATGATCCAATATTTATGTTCCATTTGGCAAGTTATTGTTAATTTGGCATTTATCGAGACTTCCATTTTCAAGGTTCGACTGTAACTGTTTATATTGTTAATGCGTAAGCATTTAGGTTCATATACTTCCTGTAATAGTGCTTCCTGGTAGACGCATACTGAGAATAGTGGACAATGTCATGCCCAATCAAGCCATATTAAATGCTGATTTTACTATGCCGGATCTGACATCTGCACTTGAAACTGGAGCAGACAAATGGGAAAAACGATGGAAAGTGCTCTCATTTTCTGCGCATTGGGGACTCATTGCAAATGAAATGGCTTGTCCTGTCTGTCATGGGCAGATGTCACTTGTCAAACGCTCTGACTCAATTGATGGCTATAAAGTAGTTCTTTATTGTTTTTCTTTTATCCCTTGTAATTGCATTTTAGTGGAAATGCAATGTCTGCGCAGACACAACATTAACAGTGCGACATCGGTCAATTTTCGAGCATGGCAATATGCCACCAAATAAGGTTTTAAAGCTGCTGTTCATCTGGTCTCACAGTCCTGCAACAAAAATACCCCAAGTTGAGCAAGAAATTGGCGTATCGCGTGTTTCCGTGGTAGAGGCCTATAATGCCTTTCGTGACCTCTGCCAACAATGGTATTTCACAACCAACACTAAATTGTAAATGCAATTGCAAAAAATGTTTAGGTGTGAGGACCACTTGAGACCATTTAGAATGGGTGGCCCTAATACCATTGTAGAAATTGACGAGTCTGTTTTTTACAAGACAAAGTACCGAGTTGGCAGAGTTAGAGAACACAAATGGGTCTTTGGCATGGTGCAAAGAGGAACAAACAATTTGATGCTGATCCCTGTTGAGCACAGAGATGCTGCTACATTGATTCCTCTCATCGAGCAATATATTGAGCCTGGTATTTGTTATAACACCTGTTCAACCTACTTCTTTCTATTACCTAGATACATTAATTGTGTCAGATGGATGGGCTGCCTATGGAGGTATCAATAACTTACAGCACAATTTCAATGGGGTCATCCGACAAAAATATCAACATTTATGGGTTAACCATCGGTCTGTTAAACATTTTACCTTTGTCACATTTTACTGTTAACAGATGAACCTTTTATAGTGTGAATTTCGTAGATCCAAATGATCCAAGAGTACACATACAGTCTATGGAGGCAACCTGGAAAGCTGTAAAACAAAGCATGAAACATTTGCACGGGACATCTAATGAGTTATTTGCTTCATACCTCTACAATTATATGTTTCGCAGAACACATAACAATGAAAAAAATTTTCAGCAAATGATGTACTGGATTCGAGAATACTACCCAGTAGCTTGACGTTTGCTTAAATAATAAAATTCTTGAAGTGTAAGTGTCGAATTCATTAAAACGCTCTCAGAAGAATGTATACAAGTGCAGCAACTTCAGAGACAGACAGGCAGCCATTACTCCCCTAAAGTACAATAGAGTGCCATTACTCCCCTAAAGTACAATAGAGTGCGATTACTCCCCTAAAGTACAATAGAGTGCGATTACTCTCCTAAAGTAAAATAGTAAAATTGGAGCGTCAAATTTATAAAGGCAGTGAGAAAGTTCGCGGCGGGCGCCTTTTACGCGGCCGAAATCCGTACTAGCCATTACTCCCCTAAAGTACAATAGTAGCCCATTACTCCCTTAAAGTACAATAGTAGCCCATTACTCCCCTAAAGTACAATAGAGTGCCATTACTCCCTTAAAGTACAATAGAGTGCCATTACTCCCCTAAAGTACAATAGTAGCCCATTACTCCCCTAAAGTACAATAGTTAAAACGGGTACGATATGGAATTAGTGAACCTTTTCCCCCACCAAATGATTACTCCCCTATAACGGCGAAAATGTCCGGATAGTTGAATAGTGCCGGGAGTGCTGCCCTTACTTAGGGTACATTCCATTGTTGTACTGTTCCCCCAGCGAATGCTTGATTCTTGTGTAGGGTTATATGTAGCGTTCCCCCTGGCACAGTAATTGAATATGGAGGGAGTGCTGCCTTTACTTAGGGTACATTCCATTGTTGTACTGCTTCCCCAGGAATGATCGATTATCAATCGATCATAATGCTTGCTAATTATAAATTTTACTGTGATGGTTCAAGACAACCATTACCAGTGCAAGCAACAAAGAACAGAGAAAAGGGAGTCAGTAATGTTGCAAATAACACTTGAGTCACATGACGCTCTTGATCACAGCGATGGCTGCAGGTGCAAAGAAACTCCATCCTACAGTCAACTGCTCTGCCCCTTCAGTCGTTGTAGTCGTTGTCTGTCTCCCTGTAGTCGTTGACATCCCAGTCGTGCTCATTGAAGTAGTGCTCATGGTGGTCGTTGTGGAACGAATCAGAGAAGTCAATATAGTAGACATAGAGGTGGTAGTAGAAATAGTTGTTATGTTTGTCATTGGCGTTGTGGCACTAATCGTTACTATTGCTGTGGTAGTAACAGCTGTTGTGGACACTTCGGATATGAGACTTGAGATCCTGGTTACATCGACTCTCATGATTGCAGCAGCAGATGAATCCGCTGGAGTCTTCTTCCAAACAAAACTCGTTTTCTGCAATTCCATTGCAATTGCTCCCTCCAGTGCATCCCATAGCAACTGTCGTATAGTCTGGCCTGAAGCGAGTGAAGCAAAATCTGTTGTTGGGTTCCACACAGTGCTGCTTGCTATTGTTGAGTTGGTAGCATTCCAGCACTGGCCGTAACCTCTGTACATTGCAGTTATCCTGGCCATAACAACAGCACAAGATCGCAGGTGATGACGGGAGTTCAGTGCATTTGTTCTCACTGATCTTGCTGCAGCCCATTTTCACACCATCAGCGCATCCCGCCTCAAGGAGTGTAACGTTTTGATTGTCGAACAAATTGAAACAATATGCGGCATCTTTGCTGGCGCAACTTCCGCTTTTATGTCCATCACCCATGTAGCACTGAGTCACAGTCGGTTTGAGATCGTTAGTATTGCAGGCTACTTTGAAATCTTTGCAGCAGCACAAACTCGTCCCATTGCTCATATGAATACACTTGTTGTCTTCAATCATTAGACATTTGTGATCATAGGCACATCCGGCATTCCACAGCACACCATTCACAAACTCGTTGAAGCAGTGGCTCACATGACTTTGACATACTTCTGCTTTTTGTTGCTGTTGATATGCTTCTGCTGGTTGCAGCTGGTCTTCACCCTCCACTCTGTGGTAGCAGTGAGGTGGGATAGAATATTTGAGGTACTTATTACAGCCCTCCAAAAGATTGCAGCAGCACACAAATGAGCTCAATCCAATCATTGTCTGACAAATCTGCATTTCTCCTTTTCCCTTGCAGTATTTACCCTGTCCGGTGCATCCCATGTGAATGATTCTGCCACGTATGTCAAACTGGGCGAAGCAAAATTTGTTTTCAGGTTCCTCACACCTTTGTTCCTCTATTTTATCGTTTTTCTGTTGGTAGCAGTATCCCATTGGCTGTAACTTGCGCAGGAGCTGATTGCAGTTATTTAGGCCATAGCAACAGCACATGGTTTGTGAAGATGATGGACGCTGCCTGCACTTGTTGTCTCCAACTTGCCTGCACCTTACACCATCATCGCACCCATCTTCATCCACCAATTTCGTTCCCTTCTCATCAAAGATGCTGTAACAGTAGCTGGCGTTCGAGTGGCTGCATTTCTTTGGTCTTTCCGCAAACGAACTAAAGCACTCAGTCAGAGTTGGTCTCAGAGAGTCTGTGTTGCAGTTTTCGAATCCGTTGCAGCAGCACAAGACAGAGCTGAAGCCCTTTCGGCCACACTTGTTGTTTCCGATCGTTTGACATTTACTGACATGTGATGTGCAGCCAGCGGCCAACAGTTTTCCGTCTTTGTACTCGTTGAAGCAGAAGTTGCCCTTAAACCCACGGCAGATCTCTGTTCCTTTAGGTTTGCCCTTTTCTATGTGGTAACAGCTGTCAACATATGGTCTAGGTCGCAGATCATGTGAGTTGCACCTCGACCAAAGATTACAGCAACAGATCCATCCCAAGCTGGTAGGTTTGCAGCCTTCAGAAATGTTGCCGCACTGGTTACTGAAGTCACACCCAGAGCTGAGTAACGTTGTCATATTACTGGCAAAAATGTTTATGCAGGAGGTGGCCTTGGTTGAGCAATATTCTTGTTCCAGTCCACCTTTGATGAAGCATGAGTGTATCTTTGGGTATGTGAGAGCATGATTGTTGCAGTTGTCATGGCCGTTGCAGCAGCACAAGAAGCTATTGGGATCGATCGTAGTGCACGCATCGTTTACGATATCTTGACAATGATTGACAGTGCAGCCGGCGCGCACCAGTTTTCCGTTCTTGTATTCTCTGAAGCAGTAGTTGGCCTCGACCTCACCGCAGGTCTTTGGTTGTTCAGGTTGGTCTCCTTCCATCTGGTAACAGCTGTGAACAGGTGCTAGAGGCCTCAGCTCCTTTTCTTTATTGCAGCTTGGCGCACCAGTACAGCAGCAGACCCAACGGCGACCAACGAGTCTGCAGCCTTCAGAAACACGGTCGCACTGGTGATTGTAGTCGCAACCAGAGCTGATCAGAAACTTGCGCTGTGAGAAGACATTCTCGCAGGAGGTGGCCTTGGCGGCACATTCTTCTGGTCGATTACTGTGTCTGTTCCTGCATAGGAAAGCTCGTGGCTGGACAAAACGGTCGTTGCAGAATTTCTTTTTGTAACAGCAGCACACCCATCCGCCCGTTCGTGTCTTGGTGCAGCCATTGAAGCTGGGTTGCTGACATTGCTCTCTGGTGTTACATCCTTTGCTTATAATCTGTCGTTGTTTGTCGAATTGGTTGACGCAGTAAGACTGATTAGAGACGCAATTCACAACTCCATTTTCACGAAAATTAATGCACTGTAGATGCTGCCCCCACAAAGTTTCCCTTGACACAACAACCGCCACACAACACATAAAAATCAGAAGCATCATACAACACAAACAACAACGAAACAATAGCAGAAATGAAAGTTTAGCAACGTTAAAGTCTATATCTACGGGCAGGTTTGAGAAATATAACGTATTACTTACAATATTTTTGCTGTATGATGACATTCACTCGACATTATATATTTTAATATGATCGATCTACCACTGGTAACATGATTCCACCAAGATTAGCCCCACTCGGAAAAATACTGAAACCGTTAGCTGCCTTAAAGCGTGAGACCGAGCTTAAAATGGCTTGAACCTACCTAAGTATAAGAATGAACCCAGGCCTTAAGCATATGCCTAAAGTTTGAGACCAAACAGCAGGGTGGTCTACTGGCGGTGAGTGAGTAGTACGATTACTATTCATTGACGACAAAGGAAAAAGCAGATTCAAAAAGTTCTGATTTGATTTCTGAGTTTAACTGACCGATTCTATTCTACTGGTTGTTTTGCTGTTATGGGTCACTAAAAATGCCATTCTTTGGCTGACTGACCACCTGCTGGAATTGGCTTGGCTCCCAGGACCAGTGCCAACTAAGACTTCTTCCTTCCCAGCAGCAACATCCTGTTTTCTTCCTGCCCGGAAAGGGTACTATACAATAGTTGGATTTTCGGGCTGGATTTTCGGCGGGCCGGGCAAGACAGCAATTTTAGGCCCTCCGAGCCGGATCGGGCTTGATTTAGGTCTTCGTTGCCTAGTCAACCATAACAACTTATCCTTTTCTAAGCATTGTGTTAAAACCGCCAGCGATGCGTCCAAACGAGCTCATTTGATTCATAAAGCTTTTTCATACCGTAACCCCAAATTTCTTACTGAGCTTTTTAAGACGTATGTCAGGCCTAAATTAGAATATGCTACTGCTGTATGGAACCCATACAAAAAGAAAGATATATTAGTGGTTGAAGGTGTTCAACGAGTTTTTACACTGCGGCTCTCTGGCTTTGCACACCTGCAAGGCGCTTACTTTGAACGCCTTAAGGCGCTAACCCTTGAAACACTCGAGTACCGCAGGCTCGTGGTTGATTTGCAATTTGTTTACAAAATAGTTTATGGCTTGATCGATCTGTCTTTTGACGATTTTTTCCAAAGACCTCTCCTTTGCTCTACACGGGGCCACTCTCAGAAACTGTCCCTTCCTTCTTTGGGAAAAAATTTGCACTGTCGAAAACATTTTTTCTCGATGAGGGTGATACACATCTGGAATTCCTTACCTAACGATATTGTAGAATCTAGAAATTTGACGATTTTCACGGAGAAACTAAAGAAAATGGATCTTTCGGGCTTCCTCCTGTTTCAGTAAAGGTGCACCGTTCTTTTTAGACATTGTGCACCTGTTGCCCACTAACACTCTTTCTGCGCTGTTCGTTTACATTGTACTAACATGTTGTCTTGCTTGGGCGACAAAATAAATAAATAAAAAATAAATAGTCAGAAGTTATCACATCGTGTAGGTAGAAGAAAACAGCTGATTACTGGTATACCACTTAGGAAAGCGTAAAAATAAAGTATCACAGAAATTAAATGTTAAATAACTAATAACTTTCGCTATAATAGGACCTTTTACTACTATTTTTGATGCGGTACATTGTATGAAAGGTGAGCTTTGCATTGCATATGGTTGCGTGCTTGTGTTTCAGAAGAGAAAGGAGTTGGCAGAGATTTTATGTAGGACACGAACAAGTAGGAAGCAGAGGGCGAGAAAGAGATCATGTAGCGACGAGTGTGAAAGAGATCTTGGGGTAGGGCGCGCCGGACACGAACACATTCTGCGAGTTGGTCTCCTCGGCGGACACTTCGGTTGTTTCGATTAAGAGTCGATCCTCCTTGGCTTTGCCGGCCGCGCGTGTGATGGTGAGAGGGGCGGTGGCGCCGGCCTCGACGATGCCGAAGACAGGGGTGAAGCGGTAGAGGTCGTTGTCGGTGCACTTGCACTTGAATCCCAGACGCGACTCGGTCGGATTGACCACCTGGTGCTCCGACGTGCCGTTTTCCTCCGCGCTGAACTGAATCGTTGCCGGCTCTAACTGGATCGGTGCCGCGTCGCCCATCTCTACTCAGCAACCAGTACAACTAAACAACACAATGAACGGTCAGCTGCTCACTCCCTCCTTATCAACGCACCTACAGTAAGAAGGTTTCTACAGTTTGTCCAGTTCCAGCCTGCCTGAGAGTTCTGATTCTAATTTTATTTTGTTCTTAGGTTCAGGCCAGGCGGGTACAGCCATTGCACAGCCGTCAGAAATGTACAATATGAATCATACATTGTACATAACCCTGTATTGTTAAAATCCAAACTTTTGGAAACTCGGCGGTTGCGGGTTTCCAAAGTACGGAACAATGTATATTTTCGGTTCAGTTGTTGAAAATACACTAGTACAACCCGGCTAAGTCCCTCTGAATGCTGTTCACTGCTTCTAGTAGCTCTACGCATTAATTAAACTTCGAATAAACGTTTACTTTAGTGATTCTGAACCTTCGTTTTAGTTATGTTCTATGCAATTTTTTTGGATCGTCGCAAGTATTATAGTTAGTTTGGCGGTTCGCAACCGCAGCCTAACTCCAGCGAGCCTTATTGTTAATTCCTCGTTCGGTGTTGCTTCGCCTTTCCCGCTCGTAATTTATTGTACAATGCCGGTAAACCGGAATAACCCAGATAACGAGTATTTGTTACGTTTTTACATCAGAAGAGAATTTGAGGAAAATCATAGTGACTTAGCAAAGAAGATAGCTGAAGCCGCAGCACAAAGGCGCCGCCTAAAGGCACCATAAGCAAACATTTGACCAAGCCCAGTCAGAAACGTTTGAGATGATGGCAGCGATTCTGAATTGCCCCCCTCCGGTTTTGCAGAGTCGGATTAGGGTTTTTCTCACATTCGCACGTACAGTTTGTACATTCGTACTTTGCTAATAAATTGAATGAAAGGTGAAAAAGTAAGGCATAGGCTTAGGCTTAGGCTATTTCAATGGCGTAGCTGGGAATCGAACCCAGCACCCAGTGGCGTATCCAGGATTTTCGAAAGGGGGCTGTAAAATTTTGAAAGTGCCTGGTTGGGCCGCTGCCCAACCAGGGTAAGAAAATTTAGCAAAATTAGCCTTTAAAAACGCGTTTAAAACGCATTCCGAGCTTAAAATTAACAGAAATTACAAGTTTTAGTAGTTTATTTATAATGGCCTGGTTGGGCTTCTGCCCGACCAGGGCGAGAGAATTTTGAAAATTTGGCCTTCAAAAACGCATTTAGAAGGCATTCTGAGCACAAAATAGACAGTTTTAGTACATAATTCATTAGTTTCTTATATTTTTGACTGACTTTTTCTTCCTACCTCCACCCTCCCCTGGCTACGCCACTGCCAGCACCTTTGGATTGCCGGTCCAGTGCTCTAACCACTATGCTACACGCCGATGCCAGAGCAACACCTTAAACTCAGTATTTGAGAAAGCTAGCCAGTCATGAAGAGCGGGCCTGAGTAATAAAGCTACTGAAGTTTATTGTTTGCAGTATCTCATCTAAAATTAGCAGCTTTGTTGTCTATTAACCTGATTGCTGGATAGTTACAGAAAAAGTCGATAATCGATATCGATTTCTACAGTGATTCTAGACAATAGTAAGTGTCACAGTTGAAATCAGCGTGACAGAAAACCCTATTGTGATTCAAGGACAACTCGCCAACACACGACTTTGCGTGTCAAAAATGGTGGTTGCCTGACTTTAGCTGAAATGAACAAAAATTGCTTGATAAAATCGTCATATTTTTCGTTTTCAGCATCGACAAAACTATAGTGTGTTGTTAGATCTTTAAAACTAAAACTAAATCTTTGGGTAACTTCACAGCTTTGTCGTTGTTTTCCTTGTTTTTGAGTGATTATGTTAGTATGTTGGCATTACTTGCATGAAAAAACGACAATCGATATCGATTTCTACAGTGATCGTAGCTAATTATAAGTGTGACAGTTGAAATCAACGTGCCAGGCGCCAGGAAACCCTAGTGTGATGTCTCTCGCAATGAGAACCCGCCGATCCAGCACTTTTCATGTCAGATTTGTGGTTGTTTGACATGAGCTGAATTAACAAAAAATCGTTTGGTCATCGTGTTATTTGTCATTTTTCAGCATCCTCAAACGTTTCAGTAAACGCAATCCTGGCCCGGTCGTAGTTTAAATTTACGACCGCATTTATTATTCTTCCAACATACGGGTCCCCCGTCCCCAAAATAACTAATTAGACAATAGGGAGATCACTACTACTTGCGCCGATTAGTGTCTCAAGTGTATCTCATTTTTGTTTAAAAAGGCCCACCGTCCTTGGGCTTTGACGAATATTGATATGTTTATGCCTAATCGATAGCAAATGGTCATATCTACCCATACACTTTTGGGCAGACATATCTGCCGGAGGACTCGAATGCTACGATTGTTTTAGTAAGTGGAGGTCGTGACGCATTTCTCGTCATTTAAAAATGGGGCCACCGTCCTGGGGTTTCGATGCCAATCTTTCTAACTGTGCTAATTCTTTAGCTAGGGTAGTGGACTACCGATCCGGCCTTGGGCACGAATCTACGTCTATACGTATGAATTTTATGGCAAGTTTTTAAAGTGGGGTTCCGGGGGAAATCGGCCGATAATCGATGAAGTATGGCGATATAACTAGATAGAGCGCGTAATCTGAGATAGCATGCAGTAATAGGTTGTGAATAGGCTGGTGCGTAAAACAATAATTCATAAGCAGTTGCTTGCTACCAGATTCGGTCATATTTGTTAAAGATTTATAATTTGGGTGCGCACGTTTCACAGGATTTGTTCCGAGACGAAAAACACTTATCTGAGGTAAAGCTGAATATAACGTGGAGTAATTAGATGTTTATGTGTAAAATAATAATCAAGAGATCGTCATCAGTCAGTTGATACCACATTCAGTCGTATGTGGTTAAAATTTGCAATTTGAGTGATCCCCCCACTTTGATGACGACGACGACACCATATCGTAGTGAATGAAGCACAATGTTAGGCCGCGGTGGAAGGCTTAACCCTTTCGAAATCATACTTAGGGATGCAAATGATATCCGGGATTATTTGGTATTTTTTAAGAAATGTTGGTATTTTTGTATATCTACCACCAAATTAATTCCGGATAATACCTAATAAATGCCAAATAAGTTTAAATAACAGTTACTTGCTTGGACTTTCAGCTAATAATTCAGTTTGTTTTGCGATCGTGGTATGTTTCACAACATTTGAGCTCATTTTCTTCTTTGTTTTCTTGCTTAAAACAGTAACAAAATGGATTAAAAGTGTTTAGATAGCTGTACATCTCAGCAATGTATGTAATAATGTATTGTAACCGGCCGCTCTATCTCGGCGCTGGTCTGGTCGGCCGGCCGACTGCTGAGGGACCGATAAAACCATGTTTACCCAAATCGGCTTACATTTTATTGCAGATTGTACAATAGTGCAAGGAAAAGCTACAAACACTAGTGTGTTCCATGATGTTGGGCTGAGGAGAAGAAAGAAACAAAGAAGAGTAGAAACAATTTAATTAGATGGGAATCGAGATCGGGCAAGGAAGACGAGGAGCAGTCGAAAATGCAAGAGATATGAAAGTCACGACACTTACTAAATGTCCACCGCTATTACAGTATTAGGTAATTACTGGGTGTCTCAAAAATGGACACATTTCTTGTTGCGGTCATTTCCACTAACTTTGGCCAAATTAATTGACTGAAAAATGGAATGTAAGTTCCAAAACTGGGGTCATTTTGGGTTTTGAAGTTTGGTGTCGAGCTTGAACCAATCCAAAGTAATTCAAAAATATGTGAAATTTGGGGAATTTCTAGAATGCCTATTTCGCTAAACTGCGGGATATTTTGTGTTAAAATTACATATATTGTAGAATGAGCTTTTCAACACATACGGATAGAGTTAGAAAGCATGACAAAAATGCGGTTACAACAGTATAAAACAACGGTATATGTAGGCGAAAGGCCAGTGTATTCAGGCCAATGTTTTCAACGTTCTAAAAGCATAGGAGAGTATAGAGATTGATACAGGCGAAAGGTGCTGAGTTGGACGCCCAGCTGCGCTCTTGCACATGCCTATCTCAAACTTTTTCACCTTTCTTTCCATTGAGAAAATGCAGAATTCGTAAGCATCTTTTTTAGTTCTTCAGGAGAAAAGAATCCTTATTTTTCTCAATACTGTTTCAATCTCACTCAATGCATGAAATTTTAGCATAAAATATCACGCAATTCAGCAAACATTCTCCAAATTTCAGGTCATTTGGTGAATATTTTTGTAAATGGCTGCAAAAAAAGAAAAAATTCCGTTTTTATCGCTATTTCTATACGCATTAAAAATACCAAATTAGCCTGGTAGTGCACTAAACGTTAACTCAAATAAACTCTCCTATTTTGGCGTCTATATTTCAAATATTCAGCCAATTAGGCAAAGATATGCAGAAATGACCGCAAAAGAAAAAACACCCTCTATCGACATCTAACGTACACCGGTGGACATGAAGTATCGCTTCAGTCTGTGTATTGTACTTTCAGGCTCTGCATTGTTAGCATTGTTACTGGCCGGTTACGTCGCTCAAAAGTACCTGCCGGCTCCGCCGCCGAAAATCGGCGGTATCGACTTGGGCACCACCTTTTCTAGCATCGCTCTATATCACGACGTCACCGCCCAGACGGACGTAATCGGAGACGAACACCACCGCAAGTCCATTCCTAGTGTGGTGGCTTTCCTGTGAGCTGCTCCCATTTTCTCTCTGCTCTCTCACTGTTGGTAGCCGCTTCAGAGCATACATGTACTAGGGGGGGTTTGGGGGGGTTAGGCCCCCGCCTGGAAAGGCCAAATCCCCCCCTCACCCCCCCCCACCCCCCCCCCCCCGAGACAGGTTAAGGGACCCCTCCCCCCGACCAAAAAATACAAGTCGTGGTAGTGTCTCCAGTATTAACAAACTGGGTCAGAAATCACTAATTTTTAGCCTAAAATTCACTTGAAAAGCCTTTGGAAACCGAATTTGGCGTTTCCACTGCTGATATTGAAGAAAAATCGGTGTTTTTGGAAGCTCTTTTTGTCATTTTTTGCTTGTTTTTAGCTTTAAAACGCTATATGGCAGCTTAAAATAGCGATTTTTAGCGTCCTTTTTGAAAAAAACGTGCTAAAAACGCATTTCTAGGCGTTTTGGAGCTTTTTGAAATTTGGGACCCCCCACCTGGGCGAAAACCCCCCCCCCCTCGACCCCCCACATGAGGAAACCCCCCCCCCTACCCCCCTCCCCCCAGGTCGGCCCGGAGCTGTTACATGTATGCTTCAGAGAGAATGGAACGGTGTTGGTGGGTCAGGCAGCAGTGGCGCAATCGGAACACAACCCTCTGGCAACGATTTACGATGCCAAACGCTTCATCGGCAAACGATTCGAACCCAAGTCCAAAGAGTTCGAGCGCGAAGCACGGCGCTACCCGTTCAGGATCGCACTGCACCCTAATGGCTCCGCCTATTTTAAAGTTCCTGCTGGTCAGGATTCGTTTAGGTGCTTCTTTTTCTCGCTTAGAACAACCTGTGCCGTTGCCTAACCTAATCGGTAGCATCGTTGATTGGCTGACCAAAATTCGGGGGAGGCTGAACTAAAAGTCGCTTAAAATGCACTGAAAATTCATGTTCTGGTTAAAAAATCACTGAGATCAGAGACAGCTAAAAACCGCTGTTTTACAGGCAATTGATCCAAATGTAGGTTCCCAGAAAAATCGCTGGGGTGGCGTTTGTCGGTGGAGGGGCAATCCTCCAGTTAATTACATGTATGGCCTTACTGACCGTCGCAGCAAACATGTAACAGGTCATCCGCCGAAGGGGGAGGGAGTTCTGGCGCCGGCCAGAGGGTCAGAGCCCAAATTCTAGCGAGGAGGTTGAGCACTCAAAAATCGCTAGTTTGGGCTCAAGTACAGCTAAAAAGAGCTGTTTTACAGGCGATTTTAGCAATTTTAGTGTCAGAAATTCTAAAAAAATCGCAAAAATTGTCTTAAAAATACTTGCCAGAAAAATCGGAGGGGACTGGCCTAAGTCCGGTGGGGGCAGAGTTAGATGTATGTCTCTCAGACTCTATTCTACTTTCAGAGACGTTACTCCAGAACAAGTAGGTGCCTATATCATAAAGTATCTGCGCTCAATGGTGCTCAAGTCGGAGAAGCTGTCCATTAACAAAGCTGTCATATCGGTTCCTGCCGAGTTCAGCGAAGCTCAGAAGAACGCAACCAAAAAGGCGGCAGCTCTTGCAGGTTTACTTTGTTGAATTCTGATCAGTTATCTAGCTGACGACTGTTCTTTTAGGGATGGAGGTTTACCGAGTAATTAGTGAGCCCACTGCAGCCGCCTTGGCCTACGGTCTTCACAAAAAAGAAGGCATCGACCACGTAGTTGTGGTTGATTTGGGTAAACTGACTGGTTTCTGTCTAAAGTAAACTGCGTCTATGTGAGGTGACTGTGTTTAGGCGGAGGAACGCTGGACGTCTCTGTTCTCTGGTTGCAAGGGCAGATGTTTGTGACGAGAGCCATGGCAGGCAACAATCGTCTAGGAGGTCAGGATTTCAACGAGCGAGTTCTCAAAAGATTACTTAATGTAAGTCTAACAGTTATCTGTTTTTCGGCGTATTGTAAGCTACCGATGCCGTTTATTGGTTCCTGGCTTAACAAAGATGAAGTGAAATCAGTTGCGTATGTGTAGCAAACAGGGGGATCTTTGACTAGAGCCAGATCCCGTTCCGAGCATACTTGGAATTGGTCATCCGCCGCCAAAGTGGAGGGGTTGGGGGTCTGGCGCCGGCGGGGGGGTCTGAGCCCAAATTGTAAGAGGAGGTTGAGCAGTCAAAATCGCAATTTTTCGGCTAGAAGTCAAAAATCGCTAGTTTGGGCTCAAGTACAGCTAAAAAGCGCTGTTTTACAGGCGAATTCTAAAAAATCGCAGAAGTTGGCCTAAGTCGGGTGGGGGGCAGAACCCCCTGTTTGTTACAGATATATGTATGTCCCGGAAGTTTTTCCACTTCCCCCTCCGATTTTTCTGGGAAGCTGTTTTGCGCCGAATGTTTGCTCAACACAGCTGTTAGACAGATGTATGTATGGTGTGTGGGTGGTTCAGATAATCAAAGCAACGCATGGAGGAGTGGCTGTGAAGGACAAAGAGGACCTGCAGAATCTGCGTCTGGCCGTCGAAGCCGCCAAACTCCGTCTCACCTTATATCCGTCTGCTGTGATTGACCTCAATTTGCATTCCGTCGGTCATTTCCACTACGAAGTAGGTTTCTCAGATAAATAAGAGTCATTCATTTCTCACCATTTGTTAGCTCCTGAAGTCTTATTGAAGTGTTAGGTGTGGGTTGAGGTTTAGTCTGTCAGGTGAGAGCATCGCCTAAATTTCAAAGATCTCTGAAACGCCTTGGAAATTTAGTTTAGCCCGTTTTGCTATTCTTTGCAGCAACAATGCGCTTTTGAGCCACAAAGAAACACAAAATCATAAAAAGCTTTTAGAACACCTATGTATTGAATAACAACATCGGAAACACTATGGTGTCACTGAAAGTTGAACCGATCTCATATGGGCCGGGTTCTGGGGCGTTTACCCACTTCCCAACTTACCGTTCTGTTCGTACCTCAGACTCAACAGAAACACTATTCTTCTTATACCCACGCACTAAAATGGCCGCGCTCTTTCCAAATAGGAAGACGCAGCCCAAAATTTTAGGATTTTTTCTGCATACATACATTGACCGTGGCGGTTTGGGCGCTTGTCCCTCCTTGACCGGCCAAACCCCCTCCCGAAGGGAAAAAATTCGTTTTTTATGGCAAGACAGGCGTTTTTCGGAGCCCCCCTAAGACCTCCAGACACCCTTTGGATTTTTATGGCCCATGTAGTATGTTTCTCTGCACTCATTTTTTCGGTCTATGTATGAGTATCGATGCCAAATATAGTAGCCAAAGTCTAAGAAGGGGAGATTCTAATTAATTGCAGTTAACCAGAGCCGAGTTCGAGTCTCTCAACGATGATCTGTTTCGACGTGTGTTGGAGCCAATCGAAGCGGCGCTGAATGACGCCGAACTGTCTAAAGAGGAAATCGACGAAATTGTTCTAGTCGGAGGCTCTACTCGAATTCCAAAAATCCGCCGCATCGTTGGGGCTTACTTTAGGTCGGTTACCACTGTTTTGGGTATTCTACACTCTCTCGATCTTTTTCACACAACAGCAAAACAGATTATTTCCTGCTCTAAATGAAAGATAAATAAATTCTTCAAAGATTGGTGAAACTTTCATTAACAGACAATGCTTAGTTCCTGAGATTTTTGCCCTCAAAGTCAAAACAGAGATTTTTTGGCAATGAACAATAGTGATTAAAAACAACCCAGCAGATTTTTTTACATTTGTAACTATGAATCTCAACCGATTTGAATGAATCCTTTTTTAATGAAAGATTGATAAATTCTTGAAAGATTGGAGAACTTTTTGTTAAGATACTCGGCTTAGTTCTTGAGATATTTGCTCTCAAAGTCGAAACAGATTTTGGCAAAGAACAAGAGCGATTCTGTTGCACAATGAAACAGATTCCTACTGCTGAGGGCTAAGGAGACTTTACTGGTGAAGTAAACCGAGCCTGTGTTTCTCCAATAAAGCCTCCAATAGCCATCAGCAGTAGTAGGAATCCGTTTTGTTATGAAGTGCAACGGAATAATAAAAATACCTTTTGTTCATTGCCAAAATCACTGTTTTGTCTTTGAGGGCGTATATCTCAGGATCTAAGCAGAGTAGATTAATAGAAGTTTTACCAATGTTTTTAGAATTTATTTATCTTTAATTTAAAAAAGGATTTATTAAAATCGGTTGAGATTTGCGGCTGCTACAGCGAAAAATCTGCGGGGTTGCTTTTTTTTCACGGACACTGTACAAACTGGTTCGTTTATCCAGTTGCCACCGATTTTCCCGACAATCCACTTTACCCGAGTTGGCTTTGTGAATTCAGTCAGGATGAAGAAAGATATTGTCATCAAGGATTTCTCGACGTACGGGCTGGCGGTTTATCTCCTTCCCCAATTTTCGCAACCTTATGGAATTCCTGATACAAAATTGCTCTCAAATTACCTGCAAAACAACGCTTTTTAGCTGTGTTTGATTGCTCAAAGTTTCGATTTTTATCCCCTGCCCGGAATTGCCAAACCCCTCCGCCATCCCCCTTTGGCGAATAACCTGTTGCATGTATGATTGATGTCATTTTATCGAGAAGTCGCAGCCTGTGAATCATACATGTAACAGGTTATCCGCCGAACGGGAGGTGGTTGGGGCTCTGGCGACCAGTGGTCTGAACAAAGTTCTAGGGAGAGGGTTTTTGGCACTATAAAACGCTCAAAAATTGCAAAAGGTAAAGAGGGTCGGAAAAATCGTCTCGGGGTGTATCCAATGTAATGGCCTAAGTCAGGTTAGGGGAGACCCCCGGGCACCCTGTTACATGTATGCTATGAATTATGGAAAACATTCCTTACCTAATCATACATAGGCCAAAAAATGGGTCGGTGTGGTTGAAATCTGGGAATTTGAGGTTGGGTCTAGATTGGATCCAGACTGAGCCCAAGTTAGGGGCGTGGTTAAGAGCCCTGTTTGTACCGAATCAACGAGTTTGTTTGCAGCAAATCGCCGAACTTCGGTGTAGATCCGGAGCTGGCAGTAGTGACCGGAGTGGGCGTGCAAGCGGGTGTGGTGGGCGGCGGTTGGCCGTTGCAAATCTCTGCCGTTGAGCTTTCGACTGATTTGCGCAAAATCCACGTCTACAACCACGACGCCGATGACTCTGCCGACCTGTGATACCAGAATTCCTGTGCCGACATGGGTGGGGTTTGGCGTTTTTGTTTGCAACTTTTTGCAGAGAGCCGTTTTAGCTGTTCTTTTGCTTTAGTGAAAACTGGCAGGGCTGAACTACCATTCTTGATGTCTGTGTATCTTTTCAACTGATGCCGCCCGGCTGTGCCTGTCGTTTGATAGCTGTTCAGAGGCTTTATTAGGTTAGGTGTCTGGTTCTGTGGTTCTAAAATGGTTGTACTCGTTTGCGCGCTGTTGGGCGCCGTAAACATTGCGTTGAGTTCACAGCTGATTGCCCCGCAACTGTTTGGCTATTTCTAGCCTAAGACCCCAATTAAACCCTGTCGCAGCGAGTTTTGCAGCGTGTAATCCCTGAAACCAGACGCACGATGGATTCAGTGAAAAATCGAACCGCTTATTGGATGTACTCCAAACTGAATTTTATTTTCGACAGGTAGGTACGTGCTAAATTGGTCCTCGCTGAAAAGATACGGCTGCTAGCGTTGACAGAAATTGAAAGCTCTGCCCTGTTGCGATCCTTCTTTTGGATGAAATTGTCCTAGTCATAGTCGTGTCTTGGTGGTCGGCTGCAGTGAGGCTGGTCGGCCGTCGCGCTAAGTTCGTCAATCGGCAACAAAATCGATTCGAACTTTTCTTGCGGTGGCCGTTAGTTAAAAGCCATTTTCTGATTTCATCATACTGCGCTGCTGCCAGCTGTTTCTTGTTAAAACTCGCTTGCCTTGCTTGTGGTCGGTCGGTGGCTCCCCTCCGATTCGGCCATTAATCTTCGATGCTTGTTTTGGCTTTGTTTTTGGCCGCCGCCGCTACGTGCACAAACTGTTTCTAGAGAGAAAGTAGTAAGTGTCTTAGCGGCGCAGAGCCCCGGTCGACGCAGTCTTCTTTAACGGCAGGCCAATTGATTAAAGCGTTCGTTCGTTCGCTCTCTTCAACTTGGCTGATGGCGTCAGGCCAGGCGGCGTGCGCCATCCACCACGTGATTAGCTGCTAATAAGCTGTTTGTGTGTTAATTGGATTTGGACTCTGCGTTAGATCACCGTCGCGCATGCTCACCAGTGCTCTCAGCAAGCTGGAGCGTAAGCTGGAGAAGAAAATGAGACACAAAGTGCCTGTCGGAGCGCTCAGCGTGACGCCCGAGGAGCCCAGCAGCAGTAGCAGCTCAAGCAGCGTCGGCGAGTTGGAATCGGTGAAGAACTCGCCCAGACGCAAACTCTCGGCCAACAGCGGTAACTTCAATCAATGCACATTCTGCTCTTAATTTGGGAATTCCCAACACTCAGTGAAAACCGACTACAACTCGTTAGACTTATTTTGTTTACTTATGCGTAACGTAAAGTAGTGCTTTTTATGCATTTATGGTATTTTAAACCTCGAATGGGATATCGTACAATTTATAAGTCTCTAATGTTTAGCAAGGTTGGACGAGATAGGTGGTTGGTACATGGGTACCGGTAGTATACTGTGTAGATCGACAACTCGCTAATTGTCTGTCAAAGCTGTGTTTATGAGGGCAATTGCGTACATGTATTCAGTACGTATCTAGAACTCAGGAGCGTTATGGGAGGCTAACAAGCTGGGTATTGGCCTGAATTACTGGAGATATGAGAACAGAGAATCTGCCAAAAAATTTTTTAATTTAGCACGACATTGATGGAACGGCAGTCATTTGCATTTTTGCTGAACAAATAACTTAGAACAGACATAAAAAGAATAGTGAAATAGAATACAGAACTTATTAGAACAGATATAAAAAGAATAGTAAAATAGAATAAAGAAATAAAAGGAATCGATTAATGCTGCTATTTCATTGTTGATAGGTACTGTAGTGAAATTGATTGCTGTATAAATCCCAAGTAAACCCTCTCTCCTAGCAATAGTTAACCAAAATGTAAATTAGCAGTTTTGCTGGTTGGTGCCCGGTCGATGGGTTGAGCGAGCAGATTCATTTCTACATAGGTAAGCTTTGTTGCGTGCATTCAGAGTGGATCGATGTGGAGCTGGGCCCGTTTCTGCAAAGTCACACTTGCTTGGACGTGATGCCGGTCAACTCTAAGCTGACAGTGTTCGACACCAGAATATCACTTAACACACTGCTGTTCGCAATAGATTACAACGGTTTGTTCGACTGACGAGAGCAGACAGGAAAGTTGATTTGCTCGTAGTTCAGATTGTCAGACGGCGCTGCTCTACGGACACTCTCAAAAATGCATGGTGGCTCTGTTGCTGGTTTCCGATGTTGTCCGACTGGTGGTCAAGTATCGATCTGCTTGGCGCGATGCCAAAAGCTTCGACGCCGGATATCAGGCTATCACCAAGAAAGCTATCTCCGCTACCATGAGTAAGTCATTAACGGCCTAATCATAGTCGTGTCGAAAAAAGTCGCCCGGCCACTTTTCTGTCGAGCCACAAGTTTTACCCTTTCGAATTCGCCTGTGCCGTATAGCACAGATTGCACCTACGAACACGAAGTCTGTGTTCCTCATGAAATTCTTGGGTTCGCCTGTTTTCGCCGAACCACCCCGAACACAAAAATCGACTATCCGAACACCCAACGAACAAAAAATGGGCGGGGCGAACACAAGCCGTACACCCTCCAAACACCTTAGAGACATTTTAGAGACACTTTGCGGACACTCTGGGGTCACTTTAGGGACACTTTATATAGGAACACTTTGAGGTCAGTTTAGGGACTCTGGGGACACTTTAGGAACACTTTAGGGATGCTTTAGGGTAGAGACACTAAAAACGCTCAAAAATAGCAATCCTAATTTTGGGATGAAAATCGTCAGTTTCAGGATGTTCGCCCCGCCCATTTTTGTGTTCGGGGGTGTTGGGGTGCTGCTGTTCGGCTTGGTGTTCGCGAACACCTTAACTATGTGCTCAGTGTTCGCTCCGTGTTCGGCGAAATAAGCGGTCGCGTTCATAGGCCTCCGAGCACAGAAATTCTGTTTGCCTCAAGGGTGAATTGGAATGGGTTAAAGGCTGAACGCGCCAAACACCGCAGCGCATTTAATCAACACGGAACAGATGTCGCTGGACAGAAGAGCCGCTGGGCGACTTTTTACTATACCAGGAGTAATGAATGCGCTTTAAAGTTGCTTTTGCCAGCTTCAATTCTTGATTTAGTCGGCACGTTTTGTTTTCGCGACTATAACGCCTCGTTAGGCGCTTTTCTAGGACTAATTGCAATCTAGTTACGTACTCGTGTTTGGCTTTTTTGTCTCCAAGGCCGCTCTAATAATAGCACCTACCCAGACCACCGGAAAATAAATACGCTGCCTGCACTCCTTTTGACTGGCCAGCACTGCTAAATTAGGATTTGCTTTTAAAACCTACGCAATATTGCAACATTTACCCTATACCGTCAGGCACAGTTCACGGTGTACATACAGTACGTATGCTGGTACACACTGTCATAAAGTATGCCACTGTGGATGTACCGTATGTATTTAGTACACGAACACGACCCGAAGTACAGGTACTATGGTAGAGTACAGCGCTGACCAATTCTGAACTGTCTTATCTGCTTGAAACACTTCTTCTGAACTGCGCATCACGTAAAGACACAGCTGCAACCAGTGGCGTATCCAGGGGGTGTATGGTGGGTACACCCCCCTTTGCGGTGGAGGTAGAAAGAGAAAGTCTGTCAAAATATGCGAAACTAATGAATTATGTACCAAAACTGTCTATTTTGTGCTCAGAATGCCTTTTAAATGCGTTTTTGAAGCCTAAATTTTCAAAATTTTATTGCCCTGCACTGGTAGAAACAAACGATTTTTCCGTTCAGCTCACCTGAACGGAAAATTTCGAACAACCATTGCTAGCCAACAAGCTGACATTTTCTCCTGCAAATTTGTCAGTCACTACAGTTTCTAAAAAAGAAACTCTAGACCAATTTACAGAACAAACGGCCAATAATTGAGCTCACAAAAGCGTTTCAAAATTTTCCATTCAGGTGAGCTGAACGGAAAAATTGTTTGTTTCTACCGGGGCTGGTCGGGCAGAAGCCCAACCAGACCACTTTAAACTACTAAAACTTGTAATTTCTGTTAATTTTAAGCCTGGGATGTGTTTTAAATGCGTTTTTGAAGGCAAATTTTGCTAAATTTTCTTATCCTGGTTGGGCAGCGGCCCAATGAGGCTCTTTCAAAATTTTACACCCCCTTTCCGAAATCCTGGATACACCACTGGCTGCAACCGTTTGCTTGTTGGTGTTTGTGCCATGGAGACAGTTAATTACAAATAAAGTAGTACCGGTACTGCTGTACCCCTATCTAACTGACCACGTACGAGTAAATTGTACGTACTGTATGTTGAATGTTTTTGCATCTGTTGACTTTTCAGAGGAGCATGAAGACGAGAAAGTGTTTCGGCAGTTTGAGCCTGTGGACGCTGACCAGCCGTAAGTGCGCTGTTTTGACGTTCTCGTCTTTTTTCAGTTCGTTCGTTTGCTTTACAGTTGGGCATACTGTATTTTGCAGTCAGAGATTTCCCGGCGTACGTTGTGCCGGTAGCATGTATGTACTACGTTTGACAGCACTTCAAATCAGAACTGACTGTCTGTTTCAGGCTGCTGTTTGCGTGTAAAAAGCTACTTCAGTCGCCTATTCTTCGGCTGCCGGTCATCGATTACTACACCAGAAACGTGCTATATGTGATGACGCCGTTTAACTTTCTCAAGTTCATTTTCAACATGGTATGTCGGTCTAACTAAGGCGTCGGCCAAGTAAAGTAAAGTAAAGCGAAACTTTGCAGTCGACCTCACTTGGTACTGCTCTGAAGTTGCAGGAGACGCCGCGCAGCTTGCAGATTGGCACGTGGCAAGATTTAGTGACAGTAAGGAGAGCCAACGGTGAGACGAGGAGACTGTGGCATTTTACAGAGACGGTTTTAGGTGTCGCTCGACCGGCCCGTTTTCGACTGCATCAAGCTGCTCTTTGAACGCAACGTGTCGGGCGTGCCGGTGCTAGGTGACGCAAATGTGGTGGTTGACGTCATCAAGCGCTACGACGTTGCGCATTTGGTCTGCCAAGTCATGTTCAAAATCTATTCGCTTACGGTTCGCCAGGCTCTCGCAATACTAAACGACGCGTCGAAAAATGTATACGCTCTTATGGCTCTACATTACGTAGTACTAATTACGTATATACACGCATTTCTCACAAACAGTTTTCACACTAGAACAGCTCAGTAAAGTCTTGCATTATGACAGTTTCAAAAACAGGGAGGGTTTCCAACAAAATAATTTTTATTTTTATTTAGCTTTTGCTGTTGGATTGTACATACAAATGTAACGGGTCCGGGCCGGCGTGGGGGGAGGGAGGGATGGGGTTTTTTCCATCAGGTGGGGGGTCGAGGGGGGTTTCGTCCAGAGGGGGGGTTGAAAATTTCAAAAAGCTCCAACACGCCTGGAAATGCGTTTTTAGCTCGTTTTTTCAGTAAGGAGGCTAAAAAATCTCTATTTTAAGTTGCCAGATAGTGGTTTAGAGCTAAAAACAAGCAAAAAATGATAAACAGGGCTTCCAGAAACACCGATTACTCTTAAACATCAGTGAGCTGAAACGCTAAGCTAGAATTAGTTATTTCTGGGCCAGTTTGTTAGTACTGGAGCCGCTACTAGTTCTTGCATTTCTGGGTCGGGGGTCCATAAATTGTTTCGGGATGAATGAAGGGGGTTTGGCCTTTCTCGCAAGGGGGTAGCCCCCCTGTAGTACATGTATGGGAGTTTAGCGGTAACCGTCCACATGCCGTACGGTACGTATAAAAGGTGTCCTACGTACGTAAATACAGTAGCACGAAACATCGGTCATTAAAGTTAAAACATGAACTCACATGCCTATTTAGAACTTGTGGTGACGTACCCCAGCGGGTGTAGAATGCGTTTCTACAATGGCTAATTTTTTAAAATTTTCTCGCCCTGATTTGGCAGTGGCCTAACAAACAAGGTTTTATCAAGATTTTACACCCGTTTAAAAATTTCTGGGTGCGCCAGTTGTATAAAGCCCTGACACAATGGGTTGTTTTGTGAGAAGAGTGCCGAAGCATTCTGTAACCCGAGGACCGGCCTTGCGCACAGACTCCCTAGCAAATTGAATACCTTTTGAAGGAGTGATCAAATTTTAGTTGAAATTTGCAAGTTTTGAGTTATGGTTCGGTTTTGGCTGATCAGTAGTACAAAGTACATACATACACAGTATGTGCAGACGTACAATGTATAATACATACAGACATGGGCCGGGGAGTGACTTGGTTTACCCAATACCCGATCGTTCGTTCAAACCCCCACGAAATTTTGGTGACGTTTTTTTGGGAGACGGACTTAATCTCACCCCCCTCGGCGGCCCATACCCCCTACGAAAATTCGGCAAGTTTTTTTGGGAAAGCAAAAAAATTTCGGTTACGCCCCCTCAGTAGCCCATACCATACCCCCCTCCGAAAATCCGGCGATTTTTTTGGGAAAACCCCGCCGAAAACCATACCCCCTCCATTTTATGGTATAATATGAGCTGTACAAACGAACATAACTAAAGTTTGCATTGGAGAAATTTTTGGAAATTCATAGTTTGGTGGGCGGTGGTCCGACTGTGCACTGTTGCAAATATGCACACGTGTGTCTATCTGATATCCCCATTTAGATTAGTCGGCCATACTTTACATGTTTCGAAGATGAACCGCTATCAAGCACCGTGCAGATATTAATGGAAAACGAAGTGACTCACACTCATCGAGTTCTTATAGTCAATTCGGAGGGTATTTTGCAGGTATTTTGCTCAGTACCTACGTAGATCAGGGTGGTCCTGGTCTGTCGATTAATTGCCGAATAACATATAACTTCAGGGAATAATAACACTGTCAGATCTGGTCAAATACGTCAAACAACAAGCTCAATTGGACGGCACCTCTCATTTCTCTCCTCGATTGTGTTTGAGAAGTCATCGTGAGTCGAAGACTTCCTATTGTTCGCTGGACAGTGTTCCTGAAGAGAACGCACAGCACAGATCGTACACCATTGGTTGATCCTAATTGACCTCTAGCGTTTTTTTACTTTACTATTCTGCGGGTTTCGTTTGATCCTGTGATTTAGCCACTTTAGTTACTTCAGAGAATCTCCGTTCAAGCCCTTTGTTCTTTGCTCAACACTCACGATGGCACCGGTATACGACTATGATATTGTGCTTACTGTGTATGTTTGCAAAACTTTGTACAGCAGAACGTGTTGCCTGGCCGTGTTTACTTTACGCTCAGATTTTATTCCTCAGATAAGAAGAGTACTGAAGCGCTAATAATAGATGCTGAATTCCAACACAACAACTTTGACTCATTCAAACTATTTGATGGGAGTGTATTGGTCGCAGGCCGGAGAAGCAGCAATAGAAGGCCATCTACTCATTAGCAGCAAATCGATAGGTTGTAGCAGCGGCAAATAAGCCCGTTCCGAGCTTTCTGATGCAGTTGTTTTGGTTGCGTTCGGCTCGATAATAGGCGCCCGCCGGCCGCGCTAAAAATAAACGGTAGCGTCCCGAAAACGCGGCAAGCGCCCACGAACGATTACGCATAAATAAAATCAGCAGTTGGCCTGGCGCCAGCAGTGCTGGGTGCAGCGACGGCGCAGTTTGTGCGCGGAGCGGTGGAGCGAGCGAAGTGTGTTTTGATCGTGCTGCTGCAATGCTGCGGCCCCGGCTCCGCTCCGGCCGCTCGCTTGATCTTAGCTAACATGTGAAGCCGGCGCCATGATCAATGCCTTGGAGAAGCTGGAAAGAAGCGTGGAAAAGCGCTTCCGCTCGCATTCTCTGCAACTGACTAGCAGCGACGACTGTCTGCCCAAAATACACGGTCAGCCTCTTCTCTTTATTAATTGGGTCTCTCCTAATTGCTTACCTGCCTGCTTAATGATTGACGCTATCCCCCGGTATGGAACTTATTCAAGCCTAATAGGCTTAAGCTTAGGTTAAGCTGGGTTTCTCGAAATACCTAAATAGTGCCGACGCTATTTATAGGTAGCTACCTACTTGAAGGAAATGATGTCCATGCATAACGATGCGATTATTGATCGCTCTTTCTCGGAGCTTGGCGGCCGGGCGGGTAGGATATCTTACCGGGCCAAAATGCAAGTACTATGGTAGCAGCTGCTGTACTAACAAACGGGCTCAGAAATGACTAATTTTTAGCTTAAAATCCGCCTAAAAAGCGTTTGGAAACCGAATTTGGCGTTTTCACTGCTGCTATTTCAGAGAAATCGCGTGTTCCTGGAAGCCCTGTTTATCATTTTTTCAGCTTGTTTTTAGTTCTAAACCGCTTTTTGGCAGCTGAAAGTATCGATTTTTTAGCCTCCTTACTGGAAAAACGTGCTACAAACGCATTCCCAGGCGTTTTGGAGCTTTTTTGAAATTTTAGACCCCCGTCTGGGGCAAACCTCCTCGACCCCCTCCGTACCGAAAATCCCCTACCCCCTTCACCAGGACGGCCCCGACATGTTACTTGTATGGTGATGTCTAAGGACGTTTCAGGCACGGGTGCCATGCTACGTCTCCTAAACGATAGGTATTTCTTCGGCAACAGGGAGTGTACTGTGCTGAAATCTGCAGCCCTTTTTTGTTTTGGTGCCAAAACAATTTGTGCCTTTGTTTACACTGGCACCCAGCTGTTAGGCAAGCGGGCAGTAGATCGATAAGTTGCAGAGCTGGAGCAGGTGAGTCACCGCCGACGGAGTCTGTCGTCCTCTAGCTCCACCAGCAATGACGGACTGCCGCATGCGGTGATCGTGGTGAGACAGGAGTCACTGCCGTCCGATGTCGACCTGAGCAATCCATCTTCTCTGGGCAGTCGCAATGGAAACGCGCATTCTAACCATTCTCTGATTGGAGCTGAACTGGCCGACTTGGCTGCCTGGGTTCCCTGCGAAGATACTTCCATCCTAGCTATTCCAATCGGTCTGTTCTTACTCTCACGCAAATCACAACTTACTGGTGCAGTGGCGTATCCAGGGGTTTAAAAGGTGGGTTCACCCCCTGCCCTGGCAGTAGAGATGGAATAAAAAATCTGTCCAACATAGGAGAAACGAGTAAATTATATTTTAAAGTTTTGCAAATTTCTTTGACAAAGGGCAAAACTTTCTCTTATATCAAGTAATCCAGAAAATAGGCTGACCAAAACAGTTCTAGTACATTATGGTCCACCTACAACTTTCAGGGCAGTCTTGGTCATACAAAAAAGGACATTGAGCATAACACATAAACAGAAAGTGTCTCTCTCCAGCATTAAAACCAACCATTCACTCTGCATTAGCATCAAGTCAAATGCATTCGAGTCGCCAATTGCATTCAGGTTTCGCCCATTAACTTTGGACCTGAACACAGACTCAGTAGCTGGGCTCTTCAGCAAGGTGCTACCAAACAAAGCTGAAATTGGACAACACAAGACTTCACTCAAGTCATTGAGCTACTGAATGAATAACACTGTCTCTTTTATGTTCGGAATGCATTTTAAACACTTTGATGGCTAATTTTTCAAAAAAATTTTTACCCTGCTTGGGCAGCGGCCTTAAGCAGGCACCTTCAAAAATTTGGCACCCATTGGAAAATCCTGAATGCGCCACTGAAGCGATGCGATGCATTATTTAATGCCGTACGTACCTGTGTATCATTTACGGATTTTGACAACCGAACGCATTTTTTGAATATGTATGGATCCGGTCCCTAAGGGGTACCATATATTTTGCCACAAATGGTACAGCTGCGGCATGGACGACTAACTACTTTTTTAGTCGTCCATGGCTGCGGTTGAACCGGTACTATCATCAACTGCCAATATGTTGTCGCTTCCATGTCTGTTGATTTTTGTCTGACTGCTTTGCGTTGAAAAAACGGGCCATACGTAAATGTTTCAGAAAACCCGGATCTGGGCTACGCCATCTTTCTCCAAACGCATTGTGTGCACGACGCCATGCCGCAGAGCAACAGATTGTTGGTTTTCGATACCCAACTGCCCATTCGTAAAGCATTCTTGGCTCTGGTACAAAGCGGTCAGTTTTGTTGTCTCTCCGCCGAACACCTGCTGTTGCGTGTGGGTTGTCATTAAAATCAAGGTCGCTCAAAGACCTTGGCCAGTTTTTCTCCTGCCGCACTACAATGACACCGGAAAACTGAAACAGGCTGCGTGTTATTGGCAATCTTTACAAACTTTTTTTCTTGATTCGAGCCGATGTTAACCGGTTCCTAGCACTTTTAAAATGGGGCCACTGTTGTTTTGTCACAGGACGCAGTAGACAGTCAGAAGTGCAATTTTAGCCTATGATACATCTAACAACTAATTTAGTTGATCATATGAAACAGATCGGGGCCGGGGAAGGGTAGGGGTTCTACCTTCCAGTTGGGTGTTCAGGGGTGGTTTTGCTTTTGCACAAGGAGGGGGGGGGGCAAAATTTTAAAAATATTTGTAAATGCGTTTTAGACCGTTTTAATGGTAAAATCGTCATTCGAAGCAGCGAACTTGCGTTTAAAAACATGGAAAAGTGAAACGTCACCGGAAACGCCAAATTCTACTATCAAAAATGTATTTTAAGTTTAAAATTGCTGATTTCTACGCCAGTTTGTTACAACCGGAGACGCTACCCTCGTACTTGAATTTTCTTATCGGAAGTCCCTAATCTGTCGTGGGGGTACGTAGCTAAGGGGGTTGCTTTAAAGCCAAACCTCCTAGTACATGTGTGGTAGACTTATTATTTAGAGGCTCATTCGGGATTGCTGTATGACACTACGAAAGGAAGTCTGGTTGGTCTGATGTCGACTACAGATTTCATGCGACTCTTGCTCAGATTTCACACCATCTGGAAAGACAAACAGACTTTTGAAAGTGGGTGTGACGGACTGATTGAACAGCCAATTGCTCAATCCCTAGGTGACTTTCCTCTTTTCTCTGGATGTGGCCGTCTCAGTAGCATTGACTTCTTGCAGATTTGCTAGAAAGAGACAAAGTTTGTCGGGCATTTGTTCCAATAAACTCAACTGAAAGGTGCGGTTTGCTTAGATTTCATTGCTAGTTGTAATTGAGCCAGAACTAAAGGGGGTTTGGCCTCATCTGTGGGTGGTGAGATTTTATTAGGCCCAGTGCTACCCGAGTTTGATTCAACACAGTGTAAGCTCAGATTATAGACACTACACGTCACTTCCCAGTTGCATAAGAAATGCTTGTGTATGGTCGAAGTCTCAACATTGAATTAACATAAGCCTTAGTTTCATACATGGGGGTGACGGGGTTTACCCAGGTGCAACGGCAGCTCCAGTTCGGTTCCCATTTACCTACTGGCCATCACCGGCTCTCGGTTCGTCTTCTGGGTGGTTTTCACTTCAACCGGTTTCAAACCCACAAACAACCACTCTCGCAGATGCCGGGGCCGCCGTGACAGACGGATAGCGTAAACAACCCATGGCCATGACGCGACCTATAAATTAACGTTGTCCGTTGTACAAATTGCCACTTTTGCAGTTTGTTAAGTGCCGCCCGAAAGCTGGTCAAAGCTCCTGCCCACCGTTTGCCGGTGATTGACCCGAACACTGGGAACGCTCTGTACATCTTGACGCACAGACAACTGCTGAGATTCCTCCATCACAGCGTAATTTGATTGTCTGACGTTTGGTGCTCATCTCATTCTATGTGCTCAGTTTTCTAGGCTCATCAATTACCCAAGGCCAGCTTTATGACTGAATCACCTCGTTCGCTGGAAGTGGGAACCTGGACTGAAATGCATACGGTAGGTGACTGTGGCTCCCGCTGCTGCTTTACCCAACAAGGCTTTGCTTTGCCCAAGGCAGTCCCGTTTGTCTTTTTTGTAAGGCTTATCGTAAAACGCGTCCTCCACACAGACCGTTGTAGGTCCTAACATGCTTTTTTCGACAAGCGTAGACCGTCTGAGAAAGGAAATGAACGTACCGGAGCCGGTTGCGTAGACTAAATATCCTACCTGTTGAAGAGATCTGAGAGATAGCATTAAAGCACTACATCTAAAACGAACAATGAATATGCAAATGAAAATACAGGGCAGATACTGTTACATAATCCGTTTACTTAACAATTTGCAATTTTAGTGGTCTAGTCGTGGTTTTTGCGATAAGTTTTTCGCTGTTTGGCTTCAAGTCTGAACTGCTATATATACCGTTGCAATCTCAATACAAAAATAGTGCCCAGATAAGGAGTATCTGTAACTATCTGTTCAAGGTTTAGGGTCGGTCTTTGGACCAATCGTTGATTGATACCCCAAAATTGAAACTTTCTCCTGGGTAGCTACTTACTTATTGACAAGTAATAGAAACGACTGAAAAGCAATTATAGATGTGGCGTTTCAGTATCCGAAAATCGGCTCGTTGACTAATCGTATTTATTTAGTGCCCATTTAAAGTCCTTGCCAAAAAAGAGCGGATTGGCGGTTTTTTGCGAATAACTCCTTATGGGTACATCGGAGCGCTTTTTGCCTCATAACCAAAGTTGTAGAGTGGCTCGAGCTCGGTACTCTGGTGCAACCTAATCTGCGCAACGCCCCATGGTAATGCTAATCTGCGCAACGGAAAAAAATCAGCTTTTCCTGTAGTTGGGATGAAGGCGAGTTTTTCAGTGAATTATGATCTACAGACCTCGGGGATTTCAAAAATGTATTCATATTTCTTTTAGGTGGAACGGTTCGAGAGTTATGCACCATCAAAGTTGGCCGAAAATGCAAAAAATGGCCACTTTTGGCGATTTTCAGATTTCTGGGGGGGGATTGGAATAACTCTGGACCAACTCAGCCGATCAGGCTGAAATTCACACATGTGGTGTAAAATTTAGTTTTACGTCGATTGAGACACATATGAACCCTGAAAAATTGACCCTGATACCGTAATCCCGATTTTTTCAACTTTAGGTCATTTTATTTTTTTCTGCTGGTATATAGAAGCTTGACCCCTCCACTGTAGTTAAAAATGTACTTTACAGTGTTTTGAATCGATTTCAGTCCATTCTGAAGCCATTTGGATACTGTAGATTGTGGTCCTGGCACGAAAACTGCATTTTGTCAGCTTACATGGTTTCTGCTTTAAGGAAATGCTGGATAGAGTAGGAACTAAGGGTTTTCGCGGTCAAGGAACCCATTTCTGACATCGCCGTAATCACTGGGTTACTGTATCTTGAGGTTCCGACACGAAAATTGTTATTTTGTGTTTATGCATGCCTGGTGCAAGGAAACGCTCGAAAGAGAAGGCAATAAAGGTTTTCAGGGGTGGGGAATCTATTTCTGACATAACCATCATTGCTGGGTTTCTGTATTTTGAGGTCCCGACGAGAAAATTGTTATTTTTTGCTATTTGGGTGTTCATGTTGCAGAGGAAAGCTGGATAAAGTAGGTAATCAAACTTATGAGTTTTTACATTCGTTTCAGGACCACAATATACAGTAATCCAGTGACATTCGCTATGTCCTGAATGAATTCTCTGATGCCGAAAACCTTTAGTGCATGTCAATTCATCATTTCCTTGCAACAGAAACACCGAAATAGCAAAAAAAATAACAATTTTCTCGTCGGGACCTCAAAATACAGAAACCCAGCGATGATGGTTATATGTCAGAAATAGATTCCGCACCCCTGAAAACCTTTATTGCCTACTCTATAGTGCGTTTCCTTATACCAGGCATGCATAAACGCAAAATAACAGTTTTCGTGTTGGGACCTCAAAATACAGTATTCCAGTGATTACGGCGATGTCACAAATGGGTTCCTTGACTGCGGAAACCCTTAGTTCCTACTCCATCCAGCATTTCCTTAAAGCAGAAACCATGTAAACTGACAAAATGCAGTTTTCGTGCCAGGACCACACACTACAGTAGCCGAATGGCTTCAGAATGGACTGAAATCGATTCAAAACACTGTAAAGTACATTTTTAACCACAGTTGAGGGGTTAAGCTTCTACATACCAGCAGAAAAAAAATCAAATGACCTAAAGTTGAAAAAATCGGGATTACGGTATCAGGGTCAATTTTTCTGGGTTCTTATGTGTCTCAATCGACGTAAAACTAAATTTTACAGCATATATGTGAATTTCAGCCTGATCGGCTGAGTTGGTCCAGAGTTATTCCAATCCCCCCCCCCAGAAATCTGAAAATCGCCAAAAATGGCCATTTTTAGCATTTTCGGCCAACTTTGATGGTGTATAACTCTGGAACCGTTCCACCTAGAAGAAATATGAATACATTTTTGAAATCCCTGAGGTCTGTAGATTATAATTCACTGAAAAACTCGCGTTCATCCCAACTACAGGAAAAGCTGATTTTTTTCCGTTGCGCAGATTAGCATTACCATGGGGCGTTGCGCAGATTAGGTTGCACCAGAGTACCGAGCTCGGGCCACTCTACAACTTTGGTTATGAGGTAAAAAGCGCTCCGATGCACCCATAAGGAGTTATTCGCAAAAAACCGTCAATCCGCTCTTTTTTGGCAAGGACTATAGTATGGGCCGCAAGCATAAGTGTAAGAGGGGCCCCCTCGTGAGAAAATTTTTATGGGAAGCAATTTTTGCGCTATTTTTTAACAATTTCTATCTCTGAAATTGACTGTAAAACTGTGGTTAGCTGAACTTGGCAAATGTTTAGCTTGAAGTTCCGCTTTTTAACGATTTATAGGCAACTGAGTGCTTTTCAGAACTCGATGGACACCCAGTTTTGGTTCGATTTTTTCCATAACGAACGAGGCTGATACGAAAATTCACGATGGGTTCCATTCCAAATTTACAAAAATGAATCTGCATGTGTGGTCGAATTACGGTTTTTTAAGAAACATTTTCCAGTGTACAGTACTATTGGCATGATTTTAATCCTACCCCCTCAGCCTAAATACTCACCCCTGGTAGGTCGTGTGGAATCACATAGAGTTTGGATACTATAAGAAGCCCTTACCAGTACAATCATTCTAAATTCGTTCCATTGTGTACGCCATATTCCGTCGGTTATGCATAGATGAATTTGGGAAGGCTGTGGTCTACACATTGCTGCACAGACAAGTCACCTAACGCACAGTCTGAATCAGACCTATACATGGTCGAATGTAATAGTATTAATCAATGCCATTATTGTCTATTCTAGAACGGGCTCCTAGGCATGGTGGCTGTTAAATTTCTGGCTTGTGGAGGGGTCGTTACACGATAAACTGTACTGACGTATATTCGTGTCTACTGTATGTCCGGACTGGGTTCTAGAGGTTGTAGTGCTTTTGCAGCTAGCGGGTCGTTCACAAAATGGGTACCGATTATCGAGTTGCTTCAATTTGGGTCGATTAGCGCAGTAGTTATGTGGTGGTTGTTTTCAGGATAGCTAAAATTATTCCAAGGGCCATATTCGCCTTCAAGGCTTGCTTCTACGTTGTGCTTATAGAGTAGAGACCTGCACACATGGGCCGGTAAAATCCGGAGGGGTCCTGAGGTCTATTTTGCCGCCTATTTTTCCTTAAAAAACGAAAAATTTCTCCCTAATCCCTATCTAACCCCTCCCCCGGCCCATGTATGGAGACCTCTTCTGTATGTTACGTACGTACGTAGTACAGGTACCTGTGTAGTTTCTATTCCAGAACGCGGTTTAGCTCTAATCCTGTTTGATTTAGCCTGTGTGTTGTGTTACACTTATGTAATGAGCAGGAGTCAGTCAGTATTAGGTGCAACCTGCGTTCTGCATCTGTGTGACGCAGATTCTGCATCTGCTCTCACTTTTAGGACGGTCAGATGAGCGTTGATGCTATTCATAACGTACGTGTCCGCCTTGCTCTCTGTTTAGTCGGACCTTTTGTGTGAGGCTGCGTCTTCTTTCAGGTTCACCCGGACACCCGAATGCTCGACTGCATCCAGCGATTGTTCGAGTGTCGGCTGGCGGCAATTCCGATCGTGTGCGAGGGCAGAATAGTGGACGCGTTCAGTCGGTTCGACGCGGTGCAGGTGATCGCTCAGTGCAGATTCGACGTCACACAGCTCAACGTCACGCAGGCACTCAGTTGCTTGGCGCAAGGCAACCAAGTTTACATGCTTGGAGTAAGTTTCTGTCTGCTAACCATTCTTTCGTTATGCTCTATCGCATTTTCGAATCCGTACATATGCCTGACGGCTGAGCTGCCCCCTCCGATTCCAACTTTCCAAGGCAGTTTTTTTAAATCCCTTCTCTGCTTGTTGACTGGCCGGTCAGCAATTTTAGGCCGATCTTTTGCAATTTAGTTAGAGCAAATACAGCTATTGATATGCCGGCCATTTCTGGCTCAATCGTCACAACCAAAGCTGAATTCTTTTTGTCACTGAAAGTTTTGATGTCTAACTGCTACTTTTTCTTTAGATTTACTGCTGTTTTTTTAGCACAAGCGCCGTTTGGTGACTTGCAGTGACTCGGACACGTTGAACCAGGTGATTGCAATTCTGGTGGAGCACGAGGCGCACAGAATTTTCGCTCTCTCTCGTGACGGTCGTCTGCAGGTACTTTTGTCTGTACTGTTATAGTCGGTGGGCCTTCTGGTTTGGCAGCCACTCATTGTGAAAGTCCGATTTATACTTGAATTCTCCCGCGAAATCTGTATGCAATTCTGTAGAATACTTATATAATAACACAGGGTTCCCATGGGTCAGGGAGGTTAGGGAATTTGAAAAATTTCAGGGAAAAGACAGGAAATATCGTGTCTGGTCAGGGGAAAGTTAGGGATCGTTGTAGCAAAAGTACGCATGCAAGCAAGCTGCAGAAGCAACGTATCAGTGCAGTGCTAATTCTTCAAATCCATTGCTCAGAATACCTTTTAAACGCATATTTAAAAACTAAAGTCCATGTCAAAAAAGAGCGGACTGGCGGTTTTTTGCGAATAACTCCTTATGGGTGCATCGGAGCGCTTTTTGCCTCATAACCAAAGTTGTAGAGTGGCTCGAGCTCGGTACTCTGGTGCAACCTAATCTGCGCAACGCGCAATGGTAATGTTAATCTGCGCAACGGAAAAAAATCAGCTTTTCCTGTAGTTGGGATGAACGCGAGTTTTTCAGTGAATTATAATCTACAGACCTCGGGGATATCAAAAATATATTCGTGTTTCTTCTAGGTGGAACGGTTCCAGAGTTATACACCAACAAATTTGGCCGAAAATGCTAAAAATGGCCATTTTTGGCGATTTTCAGATTTCTGGGGGGGATTGGAATAACTCTGGACCAACTCAGCCGATCAGGCTGAAATTCACATATATGGTGTAAAATTTAGTTTTACGTCGATTGAGACACATAAGAACCCTGAATAATTGACCCTGATACCGTAATCCTGATTTTTTCAACTTTAGGTCATTTGATTTTTTCTCTGGTTGCATGTAGTAGTTTAAGCCCTCCACTGTGGTTAAAAATGTACTTTACAGTGTTTTGAATCGATTTCAGTCCATTCTGAAGCCATTCGGATACTGTAGTGTGTGGTCCTGGCACGAAAATAACTTTTTGTCAATTTACATGGTTCCTGCGGCAAAGAAATGACCTATAGAGTAGGCACTAAGGGTTTTGATGGTCAGGGAATCCATTGCTGACAACTATAATCACTGGAATACTGTATTTTGAGGTCCCAACACGAAAACTGTTATTTTGCGTTTATGCATGCCTGGTGCAACGAAACGCTCTATAGAGTAGGCAATAAAGGTTTTCAGGGGTGGGGAATCTATTTCTGACAGAACCATCATCGCTGGGTTACTGTATTTTGAGGTCCCGACGAGAAAATTGTTATTGAAAATTGAATTGACAAGCACTAAAGGTTGTCGGCATCAGCGAATTCATTCAGGGCATAGCGAATGTTACTGGATTACTGTATATTGTGGTCCTGGAACGAATGTACAAACTCATAAGTTTGATTATCTACTTTATTTAGCTTTCTCCTGCAACATGAACACCTAAATTGCAAAAAATAACAATTTTCTCGTCGGGACCACAAAATACAGTAACCCAGCAATGACGGTTATGTCAGAAATAGGTTCCCCACCCCTGAAAACCTTTATTGCCTACTCTATAGAGCGTTTCCTTGCACCAGGCATGCATAAACGCAAAATAACAATTTTCGTGTTGGGACCTCAAAATACAGTATTCCAGTGATTATAGTTATGTCAGCAATGGATTCCCTGACCATCAAAACCCTTAGTGCCTACTCTATAGGTCATTTCTTTGCCGCAGGAACAATGTAAATTGACAAAAAGTTATTTTCGTGCCAGGACCACACACTACAGTATCCGAATGGCTTCAGAATGGACTGAAATCGATTCAAAACACTGTAAAGTACATTTTTAACCACAGTGGAGGGCTCAAACTACTACATGCAACCAGAGAAAAAATCAAATGACCTAAAGTTGAAAAAATCGGGATTACGGTATCAGGGTCAATTATTCAGGGTTCTTATGTGTCTCAATCGACGTAAAACTAAATTTTACACCATATATGTGAATTTCAGCCTGATCGGCTGAGTTGGTCCAGAGTTATTCCAATCCCCCCCAGAAATCTGAAAATCGCCAAAAATGGCCATTTTTAGCATTTTCGGCCAACTTTGATGGTGTATAACTCTGGAACCGTTCCACCTAGAAGAAATACGAATACATTTTTGAAATCCCCGAGGTCTGTAGATTATAATTCACTGAAAAACTCGCGTTCATCCCAACTACAGGAAAAGCTGATTTTTTTCCGTTGCGCAGATTAGCATTACCATGGCGCGTTGCGCAGATTAGGTTGCACCAGAGTACCGAGCTCGAGCCACTCTACAACTTTGGTTATGAGGCAAAAAGCGCTCCGATGCGCCCATAAGGAGTTATTCGCAAAAAACCGCCAGTCCGCTCTTTTTTGACATGGACTATAATTTTCTAAGATTTTCTCGGCCTGGCCAGTGAATGGCCCAACCAGAACTTTTCAAATAGCTAAAACTGTTAAGAGTCAGTCTCTCTCTTTGGTCGGATCAAGTCTTGCCCATTTGTCCTATTCAGACCCAAAATTGAAACTTGGCCTTGGTGTAGGTTCTCACACTAATACATGTTGGCGAGCTATCAAATGCCTGAAAAGGAATACCAGATTAGACGTTTCTGTCCCATTATATAGCCATCTGAAAATCCGCATACTTAACCGTGGGACCAAAACTTCGAAATCGAATTTCTCGCTTTCTAATCTGAGTTTAGACTTAGCAAATGGGACTTTTGTGTAACTTTTAGAGTACTTTAAGAATTTGTGGTCAGAAATTACTTTTGAGGGAAAAAATTTAATTCTCCCCCTTTCGGTCCCCTATCCCGCCTGGAACCCCACGGTGTACTTTTTTATTTCACATCTTTATGGCGCTATTTGTTAGCTAACACGATAGGCTCCGTCCCGGGGTTTCAGAGAAAAGCAACTTCAAATGGCTAAAAACAGTGTAAATGGCTAAAAATTCATACAGTGTAGTTTCTGCCCACTTTTACAGAGGGTTAAAAATTTGAAATTGAATTTCCCGCTTATTAATCGGAATTTAGACTTGAAAATTGGGACTTTTAGAGTACTTTTGAAGTGTTTTAACAACCATAAAAATTTAGTTTTTGACCGAAAAATTTTACTCTCCCTTTCGCCCTGCTCAACCGGAATCTCCACAGTGTTCTTTTTTATTTTTGATTGGGCACTAAAAAACGCTCAAAAATCGCTAATTTGCGCTCAAATACAGCTGAAGTTTTACTGGCGATTTTGGCAATTTTTGTGTCTGAAACATTTAAAAATTTGCTCAAAAAATTACTTGCCAGAAAAAAGGGGAGGGTGAGTCCAAAAAAATCGTCTCGCGGGTCCTCATCCGGGGGGCCTGGCCTTAGTAGGATGGGGGCAGACCCCCGGACCCCCTGTTTCATGTGTGACTGGTACCATATAGGTTGTTATTTCCCTGACTGTTTGATAACTCACCAACATGTATTAGTGTGCCCACCTACAGCGCTGTAGGCAAAAGTTTCAATTTTGGGTCTGAATACTGAAACTCGTATAGCTATAAAAGTATTTTGTATGGTATCATCTGAGGTTTTGACCGAAGGGGTACCATGGTGTACCACCTGAGACCTTGATCGAAAGGTGCCATATACGTACATTGTATGGTGCCACTTGAATTGGAGGTAAACCGGTACCATGTTGTTATTTGCTTGACTGTATTAACACTTTCAGGGGGTGATAACAGTCTCTGACGTCATTCGCTCGTTGGTGTTGCGTCAAGTGGAGTCGACTGTGCAACTGCCGGAGAGTCAGTTGGGGTCGGAGCACAAACTCTCACTGGCTAGAATGGGCTCTATACCGGAGGAGAACGTGGAGAGACTGTTCGAAATGATTCCCTAAATTACCTTATTTTGAGTTACCCCATTTTGGGAGCGTACGGGTCTTATAAATACTTGTACAGTAACCTGAGGCGAGGCTATGTGCTCTTCTGAGAGTACGGTTATTCTTTTACGAGTCTGTACACTCTACCTTGTAACGATCCTTGTTCCGGTGAGAACTGCTGCTGTGTCTAGATGTACTCTGTACGTACGTAGTAGGTCTATTCTGGTATCTGCATACGAGTTAATCCAACTGTGGTGATGTGTTTGTAAGCAGGACCACTCACCGGGTTTTTAAGCTCACTCACGGGTCGGAGATATTTAGTTCAAAGTCTAGTGTACTTTCAGTATTAGTTCTGTCCTTTACTTAGCGCTCATTGCTGTACAGTAGCTCCATCTATTTTTCTTACTGGTTTCCGGGTCTACTTGTCGCATCATTGTAAAGCGTGTAGATATGACATGATTGCGCAATCAGTTTACGTACCGGTACTGGCCTAATGTGCATAAAATACAGTTTATGTTATGTCTTGAGAATTAGCTCTACGTACAGAAGAGATACAGGCAGCAGGCACAGTTGGTGTAGTGGTTTTGGCCGCAAAGTCACTGTTGCGCGACGTCGGTCCATCATTACTTGGCGGGGCAAGTTTCTTGCCACAAAGAGTTGGTCGGCGGCACAAAGCCCCACCCAGACCAACGAAAGCTGGTTACAGCGAGTAGGTAAATGGGAACCGACTGGATCTGCCGTTGCACCGAAAGCCGCTCCCCAAAGAATGCTTGTGTTGGAGGAAAAGAAGATCAACGACGTCAGGAGCTGTCTGAGAGACCAGCAATAAGGCGTATCCCGGCGGCCGTTGGGAGCTGTCAGAACCATGACGTCACCACGCCAGGCGCTCTCTTGGCAACTGGCACCTAACAGCATGGCTCGGAGTGGCTTGGCAGTGAAAGAAGGGCACAGCGTCCGAGATGACGATTTCAGGAGTCGCGAAATAGACCGCGCAGGTCTGATATTCGTAGTGTACGCCCCTCCCCGCCACATCGCATCGGAGCCACATGCAAAGCGGTAGACTGGGCCACATGGCGTGCGTTTCTAAGTGCACGTTTTTGCAGGAGTCTAAGTAGCGGCGACTAATGGTTAATTATTTGTGGCTCGTTTTCGCCACTACAATCGTCAATGGAGTATTTGTAGGAGGCTGAAACGTATCGATTGTGCGGCCGCTTGGGAGGTAGCAAGATATTTGTGTCTCCAGAGGCCAAAAACCATAGCACACACGTTGCTGCCCGGCCGGCTCTAGCCTTCGAGCATCCATCCTTGCTGCAGAGAGCGGCCGCGATTAAACGCCATCCAAACACCTCCATTAATGGTGCGTCTGATTGATTGCACACCCTCCATGCATAAACTGCTTGGCTGACTTTCTGCCTTGCCACCCCACGTCCCACCTGCCAGTCGTTTCCGCCATGTTCTGGACTTCGATCGTCAGTTGCCTTCTCTGCACGGCGCTCACTGCGTCGGTGAAGCCGAAAACGCTAGAAATCGGCGGAATCTTCCCCATGTCCGCTGACCATGGAGGCTGGGCCGGAGGTCAAGCCTGTCTGCCAGCTGTGCGCTTGGCGTTGGACGACGTTAACAACAAAACCGACTTGCTGCCCGGCTACAAACTGAACTTGACGAGCCACGACAGTAGAGTGAGTCTTTTAGGTTCTTTCTTCCGGGCTCTCAAACATTTATGACCGCGCTTTTTACCGATTCTGTTTGCCGAGCCAGTGGCGTTTGCATAAAAAAATCAGACCTGTACCGATAGAAGCAAACAATTTTTCCGTTCAGCTCACCTGAATGCTTCTCTGTGAGCTCATTTCTCGGCCGGTTGTTCTATAAATTGGTCTAGAGTTTGTTTTGTAAAAGCTGTAGAGGCTGACAAATTTTCAGGAAAAAATGTCAGTTTGTTGACTCACAATGGTTGTTCAAAGTTTTCCTGAACGGAAGAATCGTTTGTTTCTACCGGTGCTGAAATCAATTTGCTTTTGTTTAGTGTCAGCCGGGTCTGGGGGCCAAAGTGATGTACAATCTGCTGTATACGGAGCCAACCAAAGTGATGCTGCTATCGGGCTGCAGTTTAGTGACAACCATTGTGGCCGAGGCTGCAATTATGTGGAATTTGATTGTGGTGAGAGTGGCGGTCGTTTGATTCCGACTGCATAATAGACTGGCACTAATCCCTGCTTCTTCAGCTGTCCTACGGCGCCAGTTCGCCGGCTTTATCCAACCGTCACCGATTTCCCACGCTCTTCCGAACGCACCCCTCTGCCACCATTCACAACCCGACTAGAATCAAGCTGTTGCAAATGTTCAAGTGGAGAAAAATCGCAATTCTCCAATCGGCCGAGGAAGTATTCGAATCTGTACGTCGATCTTATCTCTCAATCACATAAAAGGGCACTTCTCTCTGAAATCATAGTCGGTCATGATTTTAGCAGTCTGGTACTTTTAGGGTTCTAAGGTTCTGGTACGCTAATTACTGCTATTGTATGTCTTAGGTGTCTGACAATATTCCGCAAGCCTCTCTATTTAAATTACTTTCTCTAACAGCCGGGGTTGATTCAGTTGCCTTTTCGGAGGGCCGTTTTACGAAGGAGCTGTATCTATGAAGGTGTACTGCAGACAGCCAAAGACTTGGAAAGAGCGTGTAAAGAAGCCAACATACAGATAATTTCCCGCCAGAGTTTTCTCGGAAATCCATCGGATGCCATAAAAAATCTGAAGAGGCAGGACGCAAGAATTATCGTAGGACTGTTTTATGAGAAAGAAGCTAGAAGAGTGTTCTGCGAGGTGAGAAAAGAGTTGCTTGGCCGACTGTGAAACTGGCATTTTAGGTCTACAAAGAAGGTCTGTACGGTCGAAGATACGTGTGGTTTCTGATTGGTTGGTATGCCAATACCTGGTACAAAGCAAACGATGAAGATGAAAACATAGACTGTAGCGAGTCACACATGCTGCAAGCGGTTCAGTACCACTTTACAACAGAGGCCAGCATGCTTAGTAGAGACATAGAACCGGGAATATCAGGAATGGTAAAACTTCCTTTCAACATTACTGTACTGTACTGTACTGTAATGTACTGTACTGTAGGAATCTATCCGAAGCCCGGTAATTGTCGGAAGTTTTCCTGAAAATATTGTGACTACCGTAAGATGCGACCGCAAATTACACAAATTTACGACCCTTGCCAAAAGTTGCCGAAAATTTCGTACTGGGACAGTACGGCACCGCACCGCAATTACCGATTTAGATTTACGTTTTGGGCTTAGGAATCAGGCTTTAATTTAAGCATTAGTTCATGCTCTAGCTTTGCTTTAGACAAGTTAAAAAGATCAACCGCCAAACCAAGGGGGCAAGTCGGTTTGATTC
This sequence comes from Sabatieria punctata, assembly GCA_030248155.1. Taxonomy (NCBI): domain Eukaryota; kingdom Metazoa; phylum Nematoda; class Chromadorea; order Araeolaimida; family Comesomatidae; genus Sabatieria; species Sabatieria punctata. The sequence goes on along the minus strand of JASANB010004444.1, from coordinate 78,706 downwards.
ACCCAGACGGCATCGTCGTCGCGTCAGTTAGCCTTTAGTTGTATCCTGGTCCAACCGTAAATTGCCATGCTACCGTATCTACGTAATAAATTACCGTATAAACTATTTAAACGAACAAGCTTCCGATAGATTCCCTTGGTATAGTCGATAACCTTAAAGATGTAACTGCAATTTACATAAAGTGGGGTGAAGTCGACTATAAACGTACAGTACTGGCCTGGCAGAGATTTTCTGGAGGTTGCCTAGCGGGCCAGCTAAAGTTAAAACTAAGGCTTAACTGAAATAGTTTGAAGTGGCTTTACGAATGTAATGGACTGGTCTGGTAATGTTCTACATGAGTAGCTAAAACGGCGTTTTTTTCATTGAGCACCGTGAAGAAACTGATCTGTCATTAAAAACTTGTTATTATGCTTGCCTGTTCGGTAGTACATGAAACGTTTCAAAATTTTTGGCTCAATCAATTTTGAGAAATTCTTATCTTTCTACAACATCCTGTCACAACACAAGTACGCATGCATACAACACTCACGTAAACTTTTTTGTTTTCTGTTTATTACGTACAGTATGTAATTATCGTCATTTTATTGAATTGTAAGCAGTGCCATTTGCAGAAAACTGATACAATGGAGCACATGCTTCATTCTTGCGCGGTAGCTAGAAAGCGTGGACAATGTTATAATAACTTATTTTTGAAATTGAACAAGAGTTTATTCGCAAAAAAATGGTGTTTTCATCATTGTTTTGTTGGTGCAATTCGTTACTTGTCCCTTTCCGAAATGGCTCTAACTTTTTGTTCGTTTGTTTGTTTGTTGTCATTTTGTCTATCTTCCCAGGCCTCCCTCAATTGCTACGTCCGACCCGATAATTCAAGTCAGCAACCAACCACCACCAAACAGTGCGAGATGGACGCCAGCCACTGCTACTCTCGCTGGATCAACCGCACCCTAACTAACAGGGACTGTGCCGATAACTTTACCTGCGACCCCAGCAAAGGAGACTACTGCTACGACGAAAGCACAAATGGCACCTTTACGGCCACCTGCTGCTGTCAGAAAGACAAGTGCAACTCCATCTTTCTGAGCAACGCCAAACGGTGTCTGGAGAGCGGAGAATTTCGACGTTCAACTACCCTGTGCTTAGAGTATTTTTGCGTGGTCGACTGGAATCCGTGGTCGACGAGAACCCCAGGTGCCTACAGAAAGTCGGTAGGGTGTCACAGAAGTGGCCAGCGTAACCGGCGGCCGTGCTCTCAGATCGGCAGCGGCCACTGCGAGTACCAGGAGAAGTGGCAGAAGATCAGCTGCTGCTGCAACAACCGGGACCACTGCAACTCCAGAGACTTCAGACCGACGGTCAAGACCTGCCTTCACCAGAGGACAAAAGACAACACGTCTGTAGCTCGCAACTGCACTCCAGGCAAGAATTTCTACTGCGTCAGTCGTCACAACCTGACCACAAAGGAAGTTATTAGCAGTGGGTGCGACGACGGCACAATCTGCGACAATCTGAACAGTTGGTGCCATGCGTTTGAGAAGGAGAAGCAATGGATCTGCTGCTGTGCCCACAAGGACAACTGTAATGGTGATTTTTGGCCAAGAAAAGCGCTGACGTGTGCTGACACAGGCTACAGAGGAGACAGCGGTTATCAACAAGACTGCCAGAAGAACTGTTTTAACAGACTGCGAGAGAAAAAGAGCGGCCGCTTCAAGATCGTGAAGAGAGGATGTGCAGATAGCTCAAGCAAGTGCAAGTTGGCCGAGTTCGAAAATGTCTGTAGATCGACAGGACCGAAGATTGTGGTCTGCTGCTGTAACTGGGGTCCGCTCTGCAATCAAGACAACGCCTGGGAATTGCAGCTGCGCCAAACTACAACGCGCCAGACTACAACCGTCTCAACCAATACAACAACAGCAACAAACACCACTTCTATCACCACACCCTTCTATTTATCTGATTTCTTCTTCACTGTGCTGGGGATAGTGGGTGGTTTGGCTGTTGTTGGTTTCTGCTTGCTAGTAATCGTTCTGCTAGTAAGGTGCGGCCGAAAAACACAGAGCAACAAACCGGTAGAGCGACCCGGGCAGCCTGACGTCTTCAAAGTGTCGGAAAAGGCCAAGGACAAAGACAGGTCTGGCTCTGCAAGAGACCGAACACACGCTGGCTTGACTAAACCGTCGGAAGCCGGCTCGGCAAATAGTACTGGCAAGACCAATCCTAAAAGCAAAGGTGGTTATGACGTGGTGGATTCTGAAGCGCAAAGAAAGCCAAAGACTACTGACTCAGCCGAAACGAAAAAACCAAAGCCTACTGGTGAAACCAAGAGAAAAGTTGACCAAAAAGCTCTGATATCTGACTAACTGATTTTTGCTCTGTTACTTTAGTCAATTATGGTTGCTGAAATCTTCTGGTGAAATTATATTTATGCGATTGTTTGTCCTTGCTTCCTTTGTGCTGAATTTAATGAACGAGCACAATCCATGTGTTGAACATTCATACATAGTGTTTGTTGTGTACAAAATACGTCTATACTAAGTAAATCTATGCAAGAAAAGCTTCCTCCTTTCTTAACGCACAACGCAACAAGCCACCAGCTAAGCAAGTCACGAATTCTTTAATTTTTTGAAAAATGCAAAACTATATTGGCATTCAAAATTTCTTTTAACGAGTGTCATAACGACAAGGATCTCATAGATACCTGACCACTTGATTTTGGCCGTTACCCATGGTAGGCGAAGTGAAAAATCAACACACACAGAGTGAATAAACTTATACGCACTGCTGTTTAGTTTAAACAGAAAAAATCATTTATACGGGCAAACTGACCATGAGGCTGTGTTCTGTTGCAGACCGGCAAGCAGTTCGAGGCGCGGCTCACCGCCAATTTAACCACAAAGCCAAGTGAAACGGTCGGATTTGTCGAAGCGCCACTTGCTTATGATGCAATTTGGTAGGTAGAATAGGATTCGAAATTACTATTTGGGTTTTGTTCTTTGAATCTAAGCCCCTAACCTCATAATAGCCCTATATTCATTCACATTTCACTTATTTTATACCATGCTGGTAGTACGTACGCAGACTGCAACAAAACTCTTGTGTTGTACATACTGCGTATGCGTAGGTCGCCGACATAAACGTATGAATTTCGCAACTTACAGGGCAACAGCACTTGCGTTCAATTGCACCATGAATCGACTGGCTAAAATTGGCCGCAGACTTGAGGACTTCAGGTACGAAGACAGACAGATTTCGAAGGAACTGTTCGATTGTATGAGAAACACCAGGTTCAAAGGAGTTTCGGTAGGTCCTCTCGGTCAATCATAGATAAATACGATAGTGTTAAGCTTTCGTTTAGGGCAGTGTGATGTTCACCGATGCTGGAGATCGAATTGCGCGAACCCAAATCGAGCAAATGCAAGGTATTATGTCCGTTTCGCAAATAGACTTCTTCATATTTGCTTTAGACGGTGTGTACAAGCTGATGGGCTATTATGACAGCAGTGCAGATCATCTCGATTGGTTTAAAGAACAGAAATTTCACGGTGGCAAAGGTCCTCCGCCGGATTCCACTCTTTCTAAGGACATGCTTCTAACCGTCAGCGTTGGACTATACGGATTTGTGTGTTTCCTAGCCAGTGTTGGCCTCATCACAACTGTTGCCGTCATTATCTTCAACTACAAATTCTCCTACCGAAGGTAGTTTTCACGGATGCCTTAGCCTGTTAGGCCTATAGAGTATAAGCTTGGCTACAGTTCATCTTAGCTAAAATAGTTGGTCTGCAGTAGTTAATCATAACGTCCATTGGAATACGTACATGTGTATAGACAGTATTGTTAGTATAGGGCAAATATTCCAACTGTTTGAAGTAGTTGTAGATGTAGACTAGTCAACAATAATTGGTACGCGGTTGCTCAATTATTCTCTACGTTTCTCAATGAAAACTTCCATTAATTGAGTCCGACACTCACTGCCTAAGAGAATCAGGTGCACGTATGACATACCCACCAATTACGTACATTCCTTTCCGGCGGGGATAGGAAGAAAAAACATAGGAATCAATAGATTAAGGACTAAAACCACGTTCGTATATGTAAAAGGTTTGCCCCGACCTCGTGAACCTATGTAAAGTAGCTTTGCGATACATTCAAAACCAGGTCAAAGGTTAAAATAATACATATAGATAAACAGTTTCCAGTTGCATTTGAACAAAACAGGCTTTTCTGGGCCAGAATTCCGATTATTAATGAAATAGTGCTGCTGGTTGAGGCGGCAAATTAAAGAGTTCTCTTGCCCTTCCAGTCAGAACAGTTGTACACATTGTGCATAATTCGGTACGGTACAGTAGGCGGTCCTGCTTCAGGGAATCGCTAAACTAAACTGTAATACTCTGTTCAACGGCTGTTGGCATTTGCAGACACATTCAGCAGTCACAACCTCAGTGCAACAACTTGATGGTGTTCGGTTGCATTCTCTGCTTTGTCAGTTTGTTCCTGTTCGGCTTGCCGGCCGAAGGATTGCTCATTCCTAAACATTCCTTTTCCATATTCTGCCATGTAAGCAAACATCTGTTTGTTTGTTTGTCGGCAAACGCAGCCTGCGTTCCGAAAAGAAATGTGCGATAGCTTGCGATTCAATCCCATTTTGCATTTAATCTAAAGTTATGAAATGAGTTTGTTACGTCGCTGACTGTGTTCAAGATATTCTGAATGTTTCACACCAAATCGGATCTGTCGAAGTAATGCAAAACTTAGATCTAACGTGACTGCCGAACCGGACACTAAATTAATAGTACTAACAACAACTCGTTTGGGTACACTTTTTTGGTGACTGTGTTTTTTTATTAATCCTCGCTTCAGAAGAAGACTGCTACTGCTGTTTCAGGCTCGTGTTACCGTTTTACTATTCGGTTTCACATTGGCTTATGGGTCGATGTTCGCCAAAGTCTGGATTGTGCACAGAATGGGGGCGTCTGAGCACCAGGAATTTGCAAGCGCCAAGGAGCAGGTAGGAGGCGTTTTCGGTTGTGAAGAGCAGTGGAGCGGCTCGACCGAATCAAGTACATACGTAGAATTGCAGTTGCTACGGAGATGGCGTCGGCAAACGGTTAGCTGTATAAGTGTGCCAAGTTATCTGTGTTTTTTGTCGGCCGCACCACACAACTTACCGTAATCGAGTGTGTCTATTGTCAGTCACCGTCCGACTGTAACAGTCAGTCAGTTTTCGTTCACACCATCCACACATGCTTTGTTTTCTTACTTCCGCAGAACTTCCCTAACCTAATTTAGTTAGCATTCCTGCCCTGGGCGTAGGCTCCCGCATAGTATGTGTGTTGTACGGTCTACATACATTGCTCTCGTCTCGTCCTAGTCTACTCTAGACGTTTGTGGTGCTGATATAAATAACTGATTTGTGTAATTTTTCAAGTCGACAGCCTCGTCGGACTCTGAACGAGAGCCGATGTTACCCAAAAAAACGAGATACAAGTCGGTAAGCCTGGCCTAAGCATGGCTTTAGTACAATTTTTCTACGTAGTATCTCTTCAAACTTTGGCCCGGAGATTTTTGCTGTGATTACAACTGCTGTCTTGATAATCAACTTTCAATCGTGTCTATATATTTGCTGCACGCACGTTAGTCTAGCCATCTTTCCTTCGAAATATACAGCCATTCACGGTTTCTGACAATGCGCACTACAGCCACCTAAAAGAGTCAGCTGGTCTGGCTGTTTTAGTACAGTATTGTTCACAGACATAGGCTGGCATGTCGGCTGAGAGCAGGTAGAATTTGAAATCCTGATCGGGGCAATAGGGGTAGCAGCCCCTGAGTTGGTTGGGGGAAGGAATTGTTTGGCTAGACTAAAATCTAGGTTTTTCATATATTTTATGTTAAACTATCCAGGTTAAAATAAGTTGTTTTGAGCTTCAAAAATTTCCTGATGGGTGGGTGTAGTTGGCCTGAGTGGTCAGAACCTGAGCGGTGTCAACCCCTCAGCACCTTTCGCCCATGTCTGGTGATCGTTTGCAGTAACGTACCCAGGCGGTGTAGAGTGGTTTGTGGTTGAAGTTGGAAGGAAAAATTAGGCAAAAATAAGAGTAACAACTACATAAATTATGACCTGTACCTGTCTATTTTATGCCCAGAATGAGTTTTAATTGCGTTTTTAAAGGCTAATTTTTCGGAAAGTTCTCGGCAGAAGCCTAACCAGGCTTCTTCAAACTACTAAAATTACTAATTTTTGTCAATTTTACGCTTAGAATAACTTTTAAATGCGTTTTTGAAGGCTAATTTTGCAAAATTTTCTCGCCCTGACTTAACCAGGCCACTTCAAAAGTGTTTTCACGCCCGTTACAAAATGCTGGGTACGCCGCTGATCGTTTGGGAAACCACTTAGACACTTCTGACACAGACACTCTATCTTTTCTCCAGACACTCTCTGTAGTGCGCAGGATTCTGTCTTAGCTTTCCTAGAGCATTTGTGTGTCTACCGGATGTTGTGCTGTGTACTAAATTGCAGACGGCTGAGACGAGTATGCGCACGCTTCTCACGTCGATGGTCAGTGGACAAGCGGCGCAAACCATTCGCAAGTTTTCGTCCACCGCTTATATGAGCGTTCTTGGACGCAAAGTGTCGTGTGCAATGAACCAGGTTCTTACCCTTGCATGCAGCACCTCCTGTCTTGCATGCTAACTATAATAATAGCAGCTAAAATCTGCTGTCGCCGAATGTGCCGGTACCCGTGAGAAGTTATACTGACTTCAAAAGACACAAAGCATGCTTCTTCGATATTGGCACCTGCTCTAGACCGCTATAAACTACTACGCCGTACGCGCTCATTTCGGGCTTCAGATCCTCATTATATCGCTTTTAGACTTTGTTATCCCTCGTTCACAGCTATTGTTCAGCTATTACATTGTACGTAGTATGCGACAGTTCTTACATTTTCACGTCTGGCACGGCACCGTCACAGCGTCTTCGCACCTCACCGAGCTACAGTGATTCTTAGGTGGATGTGCATTGTTCGCAAACTTTCAGCCCATTCCGGCCTGGAAATTCTACGCCGTAGTGATCGTGTTTTTGGTCATCGACACGGTCTTAGTTCTGGTTTGGACCTTCAACGACCCCATGATTAGAACGGAGAAAAAATTTCCCCTCAGAGAACCGGAGGATTCGACGAAAGAAGACGTAATGCTGCGACCCATCTTGGAACTGTGTCAGAGCCAGCATCAAGATGTCTGGATAGGTAACACCAACCTTCATTCAACACAACGCCAATATTTTAGTAAAAATACCAGGTTTTTTATTTTCGACAAAATTGGCTCCGTTTCATTTTTTCTATGTACCTAAAATTGGTGTTAGAGTCGGCCCATGGGAATAGCTTTAAGAGGAAGAGAGCCAGCTTTGCCCAGCGCGCGGGCGTACATGTACTTGTTTTGACGTATTGCATAGTTAATCTTAACATTTGACAGGTATAATTTTTGGCTACAAAGGATTACTGCTGTTGTTCGGATTATTCTTGGCGTACGAGAGTCGTAATTTGAAGCTTCGCTACGTAAACGATTCGCGTTTCGTGTCACTGGCCATCTACAACGTTGCTGTTCTGTCGTTGATAACTGGCCCCGTGGTAACACTGCTGATTCGGACTCAAGAAAACGCAAACTTTGCATTCGTTTCTGCCACAGGTACGTACGTACTGTATCTCTCGGATTCCGTCAAAAAAGCGTAGAACTAAAATTATACTTCCATGCAGGTTGACTTTTATTATTCCCACGCCACGCACCAATGTGTTTAGTCTAGAGCTTTTCGGTTCAAAGCTTTTCATTCTGACAGACTATCTAGCATAGAAAATTATATTTGCATCGCCAGCGGTTGGAAAAGCAGGAGCTCATAAACGTTTTAGATTTGTCAGTAGTGGTGTTAGAGTATAGTCGTGCAGTATTTTAGTTCTGCTCTGCGTGTTCATAAGCATGGGCTTACTGTTCGTTCCGAAAATCCTGTACGTCTGGCACGTTCCGCCGTCGACAAAAGAAGACGGCAGTATGGCAACCCGCGACGCCACTCGCAAACTAACCAAAGCCGAGCAGGACCGCTGCAAACAACTGGCGGCTGAAAACGAGGAGATCAAGAATCAGATCGAAGCAGTATGTAAACTAACTCTATTGACTGAGGCAGAAATTAACGCTACCGTACGCATCCGATAGCAAAGGCAGGCGAGGTCGAATTTCCGCCGCCCCTGCGTCACTCGGTGAATCACGGCGTCTGATATTTAGAAGGAGATTCGAATCGCCGAGCTCAAGAAGCGACTAGCCAGACGAATGGCCGAGGTGGGCGAGAACCAGACTCTGACGCAGCGCCACACCAGCAGCGACGGCACAGGAGGGGGCAGCGAGGCCAAAGCGTCCACTGTGGTCACCACCAAGGCTTCTATAGAAATGCCACCCAAGACCAACAGCACCGAACTAGACGTCAACGACGCCAATTCCAAACGGGCGGTGGCCGAAGAATCGTCGGGGTACAAGTCGCTCCTCAGCGGCGGCAACAACCTGACAGTGGCTAACGGCACCGAAGATAAGCGCCACGCGGACGTGCTACTGTAGGTGGTGGTGTGTTATTTATGAGAAGATCAAACGTAACGTAACAAACGTGTATGTATGGGGCGCACACGAAGAGACTGCTATTAAAAAGCAACAACGTAGATTCGCATTAACGGACCGACCAAAGAAGTTGAATATATTCTCTGTACAACGCGCAGTGCTCGAGCTGGTTACTTCCCTACGTACTACACGGTACGTACATGGCAGTAAGAGACCCGTCTACAAAGCTATCGTACGCCCCGCTCCGGTCGCACCGCAACAAAACAAGGCGCGCGCACAAAAAGCCCGGCCCTTCCAAAAAGCAGCAGACATACAACAAAACACAACTGGTTTTGCGGTGGCGCTCATAAAACCAGTCGGCGACGACAAAAGATGAGACAAGTGGCTGGCCTGGCGACAGAGATTGTCTGTTTGCGGCCGACCGGAGCCTCGCCAAACTACACTGGCTTGAGACCCGGGCAGTGCGAATACGTACTACATACGCGCAACATACAACACAAGAATAACAAAAACAAATAGTAAATATGGAGAGAGAGGTACGGATCTAGAAGGACACCTTCTTCATCAGCAAGTAGATGTTGTGGTCGAGCTCGAAGCCGTGCAAGTTGTTAGCGTCGCCTTGCAGGCGCATCAACAGTCCGCCGAACGACACATAGGCCGCCCTGAAGCAAACAGCCCCTTCTTTTACAACGTTTACATGTGCGCAATCACAACTAGACCCGTCGCCCAGCCGGTTGGACAAAAATGGCGCGTCAAGAACAGGATTTAAGGGCCGCTGAGCTGGTGCTAATTGGGAGTTGACAAAAGAGCACTTGTTGGTTAAGAGCAATCACCACACCCAAACCACCGGTCACTTACCCACGGCTCGGGGGCAAGTGGAAGACCCTAACCGGGTGGCAGTGGTGCTAGCCGTTGTGTAACAGACCGACAACCAGCTAACCACACTGCCACCGCGTCGGGGTCGCAGCCCGGCCGAGACTGAGAGAGCTGAAACTGAATCTTACGTACGTACTCACTGCAGGGAAGGTTGTTTGTTAGAAAGCAAATTAGGACAGCGAAACGAACAAGGCGTACTGTAACGAAACGATACCGTAGTAAAGAGTGCATGCGTCTCATGCTGATTGGTGGCGGTGGGACCTGGTCGTGCATACCAGATAGGTGCATTTACAGACGGCCGTAGTAGCTGTGTCAATGCCCACCTCTGGCATGCACGCACCAGTCCCTCTGTTCATGCACACACACACACACGTACTACACTGAAAACCAGCGGACACACGCGCACACAGACAGAAGCTACAGACCCACCGCTGGATTCTATGGCAGCAGCAGCAGCAGCGGCGGCAGCGGCCGCAACGAGACGAGCCTAAGCGCAGTTGAAGAGTGGCTGGGAAAAAACGTCTGGGCTTCCACAGATCGATGAAGCACTCGCGAAAGGCGAAGGCAGTCAGTCAGTCAGCAGGCGACGGACAGAACCAGCGTACGTCTCTCTCTACCTATGCAGCGCGGAGCACCTGCGGCCGGCGAGCGCTCCGTTACATGATGCATTTTAAAATTGGTGGCCGCAGCGCCAGCCAGCGAGCAGCAGCAGCAGCAGCAGCTGATTCAGAGCAGCCAACAACAAAAAAGGTCGGAGCGCAAGAAAAGGAACGTCGCACTAATCGATCACACGGCACAATCGGCTGGCGCCGACCAAAAACCAACTTATTGATAGCAACGCGCAGAAAAACCGAACATAATTGAACCCAACCAACCGCCCACGCTACCGTAACTCACTAGAACAGAGGTAGCTTACAGTCTGCTTGACTCGCCGGCTGTCTCGTCGCCCTCGATCCGGTAAATCTTGCCGTGCATAACGTACTCGAAGCCCTCCACTCGATCGTACTTGGCCTGAAGACGAAGCGAGAGTGGAGAAGAAGAAGAAGAATGGCTGGCCGCTCTACCTGCGCGTCATAGTCTCCGTCGTCGGGGAATCCGTCCTCTCTGAGAGTGGTGGCCAGCAGCAACCGGAACTTGTCGCCTGAAACAGCGACGCGCACTTAGCAACCCCGGCAGGCCGGTTGGTTGGTTGGTTGGCGAGCAAACAAAACACAACACAGCCAGCTGTCTGTCAGGTGACACTGCTGCCCTTAATACCAAAGGTCTGCGAAGGGCATTTGCAGCTTCCAACAACCACCACGCAGACGCAGGCAGTCACGTTGCTAGGCCGACCGACCAATCATCGAACGACCGGTCGCTGCCGGCAAACAAGCGTCGTTTCGCAAGCGCTTGGTCATCATGATGCGGGGGGAGTTCCAGGCGAACGGCCAAGTCACATTTTGTTTTTGAACGTCGGCACAGCCGAACACTCTCTCTCAGCTGAGCCGAGCAGCCGAGCGACGCGAAAATCGATCAGCCAATCAGAGCCTCTCGTCCGGAAAACATCTCGAAGCACGTGAACGGTGCACAGCACTCATACACAAAGCTCTAATTGGCATATGCCGATCGATCGGCAGCAAAAAAAGCCGTCTGCGCTCGCTCGACCAGTGCCTAGCGACTTAATCGACAAACGCTTACCTAATCGGATCGGGTATAGCTGAGTGTTGACATCCAAGATCAGATCCATCTTGAACGACTCCGATTCGCATATCAGACGGGACACTGAAATTAGACGCGAATTTAGAACAGCTGTCACATTTTCCTAAGCCTACATTCTGACTTGGGGCAACATACGTATTGTAAATCTGCAAATTAGACCAGACTCCTTGCCGAGCCAGTTGCTAACACTAACCTACACCCACAACCAACCACTGTACATAGGTAGTAGAAGACCAAAATAGCAAGCGCAATAAAACCAGGCCATAGCGATTATGCAGGCCATGAAAATTGTTCATGCAGTCATTGTATTCTGCATAAACAGATGACAGTACCTATTTATATAAAGGCATACCGAGCGCGTCAGCTAAACTGGGTATTCGGGCCAGACATCCTGCAATTTGGCCCAAGCTAATTTTCCCATCTATCCAACCATCGGCTCGGCAGCAGCACAAACAAACAGTCAGCAGCAGCAGCAGCACAATTACATTCGGCTGTATAGAGTCGCACACGGCAGGCGTCAACAAACGGAGAGTGAGTGAGAGAGAACTGAGAGTGAGAGACGGCGCAGCTTCAGCGATCGATGGTCATATGACGGGCGAGCGTTTTTTGTGCCTTCTAGGCTAGATCAGCTGACTGCCGCTTCGGCTGGAGGCCGGCCAAACCGAAAGCCTACGCATGCGAGCGCCGCGACACACAACGCTTGCCGCGGTAAACCTTACCGACAACAATACAGAACGAGTTTCTGCTGCTGGCTTATCAGTCCACCTGTCACATCTCACAGCGCTCTGACAACACCGAAACAAAGATCGGCCGTCGTAAATTATATCCATCACTAGCAACTACTACACCTCGTCACACACACTGCTAACTGACCAAAATCGGCTCAGATTCTGGGGACTGGGCAAAAAGGGGACGGGGACTCGGTAGTCTGGCGTCGGCCGGCCACTCTGATACCAAATTCTAGGGGGTTATGATATAAGCTCAAAAATCGCAAAAAATCGCAATTTTGGGCTAAAAACCACAAAATCGCTACTTTGGGCTCAAATACAGGAAAAAATTGCTGTTTTATAGGCGACTTTAGCAATTTTTAGTGTCTGAAAATCTAAAAAATTGGCTTAAAAATACTTGCCAGAAAAATCGGAGAAGGGTCGGAAAAATGGTCCGGGAAGATGGGGGGTCTGGCCCATAGATGAGCTCCGGGCCGACCTGGGGGAGGGGGTAGGGGGGTTTACTCAGGTGGGGGGTCGCGGGGGGGTTCGCCCAGAGGGGAGTCCAAAATTTCAAAAAGCTCCAAAACGCCTGGAAATGCGTTTTTAGCACGTTTTTTCAGTAAGGACGGTGAAAATCGCTATTTTAAGCGGCCAAATAGCGTTTTAGAGCTAAAAACAAGCAAAGAACGACAAAAAACACCAAATTCGGTTTCCAAAGGCTTTTCAGGCGAATTTTAGGCTAGAAATAATGATTTCTGAGCCAGTTCGTTAGTGCTGGTACTTGTATTTTTGGGTCGGGGGATGGGTCCCCTTAACCTGTCTCGGGGGGGAGGGCTTGGCCTTTCCAGCAGGGGGTAACCCCCCTAGTACATGTATGGTCTGGCCTAAGTCTGGTGGGGACACACCCTGGACCCCCCGCTACATGCATGCAGCAATCTATAATCGGAGAATAGACTGAGAGGTAGAAAAAGCAATTTTAGCGCGCCCAGGGGTGAAGCAAGGAAAATATTCCAATTACCCACAGCATGAGAATAATCGGCTAGAATCTAACACTTTCACCGCTTTAACGCTAGCCAGCAGTATTGGTGGTACATAAGCTACAAAGATCATTTACGACACGAGCTAAAACTACAGTACATACTGTATAACTTTAATACATGTAACAGGGGGTCCTGCGTGTTTGCCCCCACCCGACCTAGGCCAGCCTTGCCTTGCGACGGCTTGTTCAGCGATTGCCGCTATTGTCAGCCCTGACCGCCATCTCCACAGACATCTGACAGAGTTGTCTCCACTGTCAACGATCTTCTGCTAAGTTGCTGATGATGTTCTGCCAGGAGCGGGACCAATTGGCAGCCCCATACTCCGTCTTCAGGAAAGCCAAGTCTCCCTGTATTTGCTTGAGCCAGGTCTTCTTTGAGGCATTCGGCACGCACCTCCAATCCGGGGGACGAGTGTTGAATATCAGAAGACAAACTAGGCGGCTGCGTGGCATGCGACACAGATGGCCAAACCGGCGTGTTCCGGTTTCCTCCTTTCCGGTTTCCTCTTTTCCGGTTTCCTCCTTTCCGTTTTCCTCTTTTCCGGTTTCCTCTTTTCCGGTTTCCTCCTTTCCGTTTTCCTCCTTTCCGGTTTCCTCTTTTCCGGTTTCCTCCTTTCCGTTTTCCTCCTTTCCGGTTTCCTCTTTTCCGGTTTCCTCCTTTCCTCCTTTCCGGTTTCCTCTTTTCCGGTTTCCTCCTTTCCGTTTTCCTCCTTTCCGGTTTCCTCCCCTCATATTCCGGTTTCCTCCTTTTTAAAATTTAGCATAATTTGGTGAGTTTTAATCCATATTATTGCAGTAAGCAAGCGTAGAGTGATTTTGGGATTATTTTTATGCAGTTGAAATATTTTACTACATATTATTACATACATTCGCAAATGGAAAGGTGTGAGCTACATCTATCATGTAGTAGAATTGATAGCCGCGATAGAAAACTGCTCTTTCGCCACGTTTACTTTGGAATATGGCTAGATCAGCCATCACACTTAGAGGATGTGATCCGCGGGCCGGCCGCGCTCGATTTTTCAGGTAGCGGGGCAGGGCGGAATAGGACGAAGTTGCATTTTAAGATTTGATCATTTTAATTATCACATTGAAAGCTTTTCTAAAAGAGGGACCGATTTCATTGTCAGCTGGGCCATAGCTTGTGGGTTGGGCTAACTTTTTTGACCGGCTGCACTAGGCGATCTGGGCCGACTTTTGCACATCTCTACGGCACTTGGAGACAGGAGGACTAATGATAGACTGGTAGGGACAAAATGGCAGTATGACCCACTCAAGTGACAAGGGTACATCCACATTGCAATGCACAATGCAACCCATTGTTTGTTAGCATAACAGCAGTTGCCTGTGCCTAATCGCTTGTGTCTTGGTATTTAATTGATCATAATTACGCAACCATGAGAGGGCAACGGAGTCCTGAGCCCAAATTCATTCCGCTCTATAGGCAAGACCTGCCAGTCATACATACATGTACATTTTGCTTTTCACACTTACCCAATTCACACCTGGTTCAAATTTCTAACTCTCATTCCCGACATTTAATTTTAAAATGACGCAAAACTAGCTGGCTGGAACCATATCGATTAAAGCTCACCAAATTATGCTAAAATTTTAAAAGGGAGGAAACCGGAATATGAGGGGAGGAAACCGGAAAGGAGGAAACCGGAAAAGAGGAAACCGGAAAGGAGGAAACCGGAACAAACCGGCCAAACCAACGGTCGCGGGCTTTTTGAATCAGCTCTGAGATAGTTGGCTGATTATTGCAACGGGCTCCGATGGCAGCGTTTCGCAAACGTTCCAGAGGTGTAACATTCAGTATTGTGCGAAGACAGTTCATTTGGAAGACTTCCAACTTTCCAAGAACCATTTTGGTCCAAGTTTCCGCTCCATAAAGCAAAGTACGAATCACCACTGCATTGAACACTCTCATTTTGGTTTTGGTGGAGATATCTTGCCGTGACCAGAGTTTCGTCTTCAATAGCGCAAAGGTAGCAGCTGCTTTCCCCAGCCGAGAGTCAATCTCACTGGTTGACACAGAGTCATCTCCAGACACTCGTGAACCCAAATAATCAAAAAGCGTCAAATTCTCAATTGGCGTGCCGCTAAAGTGCAGGTGTCTCTAAGCTTTTACATGGACATTTTTCAAGTCCTGAATCACTGTCACTGTCTTTTAACAGCAAAATTACAAAAATTTTCACAAATTTGAAAAAATAATTGAAAAATTTGCATAATTGAAATTTTCCGATGTTCCATAATTTAATTGAAAATACAATTGTAATTGAAAATAATGGAAAACTATTTCAATTAATTTAATTTAATTGAAATTAAAAACTGAGCCCATAATTTAATTGTAATTGAATTGAAATTCAAATTTCATAATTTTACATCACTAGTAGGGATACCGATGGATCTCATGATCTTCCACAGGGAATCTCGGTGTACACTGTCAAAAGCGACAGCAAAATCCACAAACTTAGGCCAGACTACTTCATTCGCCCCTCGAAATGATTTTGCGCACCCCCTCAGATTTTTCTGGCAAGTAATATTTTGAGCAAATTTTTGCGATTTTTAAAGAATTTCAGACACTAAAATTGCTAAAATCGGCTGTAAACAGCAGTTTTTAGCTGTATTCGAGCTCAAATTAACGATTTTTTGACAACTTTTAGCCCCAAACCTGCGATTTTTAAGCGTTTTTAGTGCCCAACCCCCCCCTAGAATTTGGCTCAGACGCCCCTCGGCCGGAGCCAGACCCTTCCCCTTCGACGGATGACGTATATGTAGGATAACTTTAAGTGCAGAATTCTGATCAATGAACCTGGGCTTGTGGGTTTCTGACCACTGAACACAGCAACAACGGCCGCTATCTCTGGTGGATGCGATTAGGCTACTACCATACATGGGCCGGGGTGCCTGGAGGATTTTACGACACCAAACTTACGGTTGATCCTCCATCCACCCACTTGAAACTGACTTTAATTATACAGGGTGCGTCAAAAAAAACAACCCAGCAGATTTTTTGCTGTAGCAACCGCAAATCTCAACCGATTTGAATGAATCCTGCTCTAAATGAAAGATAAATAAATTCTTGAACGACTGGTGTAGCTTTTATTAAGATGCGTTGCTTAGTTCCTGAGATAATTGCTTTCAAAATCAAAACAGAGATTTTGGCAGTGCACAACAGAGATTAAAACAACCCAGCAGATTTTTTACTGTAGCAGCCGCAAATCTCAACCGATTTCAGCGAGTCCTATTTTACATGAAAGATAAATTAATTCTTGAAAGTTTGGTGAAGCTTTTATTAAGATATGATGCTTGGTTCCTGAGATATTTGCACTCAAAGTCAAAACAGATTTTGGCTATGAACAAGAGCGATTTTAATTATTCTGTTGCACATCATAATAAAACCGATTCCTACTGCTCAGGGCTAACGTAACGAGGTTTTTCTGGTGCCACACATGCTTGGTTACTTCATTTGTAAAAGTGTTGTTGCCCCTCAGCAGTAGGAATCCGTTTTGTTGTGAAGTGCAACGGAATCGCTCTTGTTCACTGCCAAAATCTCTGTTTTTAGTTTGAAGGAAAATATCTCAGGAACTAAGCATCGTATCTTAATAGGGCCTTCACTAGTCTTTCAAGAATTTATTTATCTTTCATTTAAAGCAGGACTCATTCAAATCGGTTGAGATTTGCGGTTGCTACAGCAAAAACTCTGCTGGGTTGTTTTTTTTTTACACACCCTGTAGAACTCACCCACCAAACAAAATGGCCGCAACCTTCCAAATAGACAAGCCCAGACATGGGCAAAGGGGCTGAGTGTGGTGGTTGAATCCTCAAATTCTGACCAACCACCACTCAAGCCGCCGCTACCCCCTCAGGAATTTATTCATACATGTGCATGGTCCGCAGCTAAGAGGGGGACAGTCAGGTCTCCATGCGTAGTTGCCTGGCGAAATGCTCAAATTTTCGGCGCGAAATTCAAATTTTGGCGGGAAATTTGAATTTTTTGCAAATGTTTTGGAGGAAAATTCAAACATTTCTCTTAAAATTCAAAACATTCTACAGGGTGTCCCAAAAAAAATGACAACATTTCTTTTTGCTGCCATTTTCGCAATTTTTGACCAAATTGTCTGAAATTTGAAACATAAGTTCCAAAAAAGTGGGAATTTTATGTGTTAAAATTTGGTTCATCAAGATTGACCCAGTCATGAGAAATTCAGCAATATATAAAATTGAGAAATTTCAATTAAATGTAGAAACAGCATCAAAAATGGAAACTTTTCTTTTTGCTGTATCTTCTTTAATTTACATCGGAATTGGATGAAATTTTGAATATGTGCGCAGAATAACGGATTGATTTGTAGATCAAAAGTTGGCGCATGAATCCAGTCCAGCTCTTGACATAAAAAATCCCGATCACAATACAACGACAACATTGATTTTCGCGCCCCTAGCTGTAATGAAGCTCATGTACGCGTTATTCAGTCTGTCACCCCAAAGATGCTAAGAAATGTTTATGGTGCTTATGGGAAACGGTTGCAGCAGTGTATTAACTCAAACGGAGGCCATCTGGATGGTGTTCTTATTCCTTAGTTCTCAGAGTTTGCACGTTCTTCATTTTGCTGCAGTAAAAACTCTGATTTTCTTTAGTTTCCAAGTACTAGCGATATGGACTGATTAATGCCAGAACTTTTGACCTACAAAATATCTGCGCATATATTCAAAATTTCATCCAATTCCGACATAAATTAAAGAAGATACAGCAAAAAGAAAAGTTTCCATTGTTGATGCTGTTTCTACATTTAATTGAAATTTCGCAATTTTATATATTGTTGAATTTCTCAGGACTGGGTCATTCCTGATGCACCATACTTTAACACATAAAATTCCCACTTTTTTTGCACTTATGTTTCAAATTTCAGACAATTTGGTCAAAATTTGCGAAAATGGCAGCAAAAAGAAATGTTGTCATTTTTTGGGACACCCTGTACTTTATGTTGAGTTTTTGACAAAAACTGCCCAAAAAAACGGATTTCCAACGCAAATTTTGTCAAAAAATCGAAAGTTTCGATGAAAATTTGCGAAAATTTTTGGTTTGGTGCGTAGTTGCCTGGAGGAAGGGTGCGTAGTTGCGTAGTTGCCAAAATTGATTTCTGCAGCTTAAAAACACATCTGGAGGCTTTCTAGCAGCCTATAGCAACGTTTGGTAGATTTTTAATTTCGTCCCCCCCTGTCCCCCTCTGGGCACCCCCCATGCACATGTATGAATTTATTGGAAAAAATTTGTATAGAAAATAATAATAAAAATATGCCTCGATTAGCTGTAAATAAGCTCAGAGTGGCCGGCACAGTTGGTGTAGTGGTTTAGGCCGCATAGCCACTGCGCGCAACGTCGTGCGCTCATCCTCTCGGGGCGGCAAGTTTCTTGCCGCAAAGAGTTGGTCGTCGGCACAAAGCTCCACCCAGACCACCGAAAGCTGGTGAGAGCTAATAGGTAAAATGGGAACCGACTGGATCTGCCGTTGCATCGAGGCCACTCCACAAAGCATGTCGCGTTGGGAGTAGGTAAATGAGAACCGATTGGATCTCCCAACTAGGCCTGGGGGCCTCTCTCACCAGGGGCGGACCAAGCGGACGTTGGGAGCCGACATCACCATGATGTCAACGCACCAGGCACTCTCTTAGTACGGCTAGAGTAGCTAGAGTGGCCGTATGACTAGAGTGGCTGGCAGTGATAGAAGGGAAACGTCCGAGATAACGAACCACAGAGGTGGCGAAATGGACCACATACGTCAGATCGTAGGCCGCAAGGCTCCCCCGCACATCGGATCGGAGGGCTGATGGGGACCCCTCAAGCTCTGACCTACCCCAGTCGGGCAACGCTATCCTCCTCAGACTCTGAACTACCCCCGCCAGACCGCCGCTACCACGTTCATGAACTTTTTGGAAGAATTTGTATAGACAAAGAAAATTGTGAGAAAAGTAAGCATAAATTAGGTTTAAATAAGCTCAGAACAGCTGATGTTAACGTATTTTAACGAAAAATAAGCCAAAGCACCTTGATTTTAGCAAAAAATAGAAACCAATATTTTGTCCAAGAGCATATCAATCTCGATGCATGAAATTTTAACACAAAACTTTGCACAGTTTTGTAGAGTTTCTCCAATTTTCAGGTTAACGCTATTTTGACGCTACGCTACGTGAACGTATCACGCAACTGTTTGGATTTGCGGATAGGGAACGACCGGAATTCCGATTCCGATTCCGATCGGAACTGGCAGTTCCGATTCCGAACTCAGAGGTCTCGGAATTTTTCGGAATTTTGGCTAAATTTTTAGGAAATCAAACACCAATTCTATGCGTACTATTGCGTGTCTTCTTTGCTGTGCAATCGACAATCTGCATAGTTTAGTAATCCATAACCTACTGTAATCCCACTAAGTAAAAAATAAAAGTTAGCACTACTCCGTTGTGGAAGCACCTGAGTCTGAAGAACTCGGCAGTCTTCAAACGCCTCAAAGATTTTGATCAAAGCCAGTGAACGGACGTTTATAGTGGCAAAACACATTTTGGAAGGCGACAGAAGTCACTTGAAGCCTGAAAAATAGAGTGCGAACAATACCTGAAAGACCCAATACCAATACCTGAGACCCCAATACCGGAAAGGGGTGTGCCAGACCGCACCCCCTGGGTACAGTACTAATACATTCTGTATCACTAAAATGACAAATTTCAATTGAATTACAAACGTTTATCTTAGATAAGAGCAGAGAAATTGCGCTAATTACTGGTGTACTAATTAGAAAAGCGGACAGTATAAGACATTCTTGACCTTTAGTTTATTAACGCAAAAACGGTTTTCTATACCTACTGTAATCATAGACCAATCTTTTCGATTTTTTCAGGTCAGTTTTTCAGTTCAACAGCGATTTTAGTAGGTCCTAATTAGTATTAGGCATTGGGGCATAAAAAACCCTATACCAAACCTGGAAAACACCCCCAGCCCCAATACACCCACTACTCAATACCAGTTCGCACTCTACTGAAATTGTTGTTTTTAAAGTATAATTTACGCGCTTTGAATTTTACCTATTGATGGTTGGCGATTTTAATGCATTGTTATCATTTGACATGGTGATTTGTACTGGATGTTTGCATGGAATTGTAAAGGATGATTGCGTAAACACTGTTTCTTTGCCAAAAACAGGTTATTCCAAAATTTTAAGCCGATTTTCAAAAAAGTTCCGATTCCGAAAAATTCCGATTCGGAACTGTACTTGAGTTCCGATTCCGATTCCGATCGGACCCAAAAATCTGGTTCCGGTCGTTCCCTATTTGCGGAGACCTGAAACGTGAAACGTCTGTGTGTTGCAGAATTTTTAGAATACTTAAAAATGTACACCACATTCAACACAAAAACTACTTCTTGCGCAAATCAGTTATGCGCAAGTTGGCAGTTCCCGGGTTGAGGGGATGGTAAGCCAAAAAGTCCAATTTTTTACTATAATCAAGTTTTTATGCTTATTTTTCGCTAAAATAGTTTAAAATAAGCTATTCTAAGCATACATGTAACAGCTCCGGGCCGACCTGGGGGGAGGGGGGTAGGGGGGGGGGTTTCTTCAGGTGGGGGGTCGAGGGGGGGGGGGTTCGCCCAGGGGGGGGTCCCAAATTTCAAAAAGCTCCAAAACGCCTAGAAATGCGTTTTTAGCACGTTTTTCTCAGTAAGGACGCTAAAAATCGCTATTTTAAGCTGCCAAATAGCGTTTTAAAGCTAAAAACAAGCAAAAAATGACAAAAAGAGCTTCCAAAAACACCGATTTTTCTTAAATATCAGCAGTGGAAACGCCAAATTCGGTTTCCAAAGGCTTTTCAAGTGAATTTTAGGCTAAAAATTAGTGATTTCTGACCCAGTTTGTTAATACTGGAGCCACTACTAGTACTTGTATTTTTTGGTCAGGGGGAGGGGTCCCTTAACCTGTCTCGGGGGGGGGTGAGGGGGGGGGGGAAACCCCCCCAAACCCCCCTAGTACATGTATGATTCTAAGCTAATCTAGGTATACTTTTATCATAATTTTCTGTACAAAATTCTTCTTAAAAGTTGCTGAGGGGGTAGCGGCGGCCTGAGGTGGGAGGTCAGAGCCTGATGGGGCTCAATTCCTCAGCTCAGCCCCCCTTTGCCCATGTCTCTATGTAGATTTAGTAGCTAATTTATTCGCTGTTTGTGCTTCATTTAGCCTACTTTACCTCTATCGAATTTCTTCCCTTCGGGGTCAATATCTTTGACGTGGAAAAGGTCATCGAATAGTATTCCAGCCATGTTTCACCAATTAGCATCACGCTCCACTTGCTGGATGCAACGCAACTGCAACAAAGTGAATGTTGTACCTACTATACTGTGTCACACGTCACTAGAGATACAAAATGCAATCGTAAATCAAAATACAGTGTTGGCCATAAAAAAGACCGCCCTGGCCTTTTTTTCGAGTTTTCTGAATAATTTCAAATGGCCGTCATTCTGTCAATTTTCAACCGAATGAAAAGATTCTTGGCACGATTATTATTATTGTTACCAGCTTTGTTTTGGCCAAGTCCCAGCCTGCTAGCCTTCTTTAGCCTCGAGCATACATGTAACAAAAGGGTCTGCCCCTTAGGAGACATGGGCTAGCATTTCGGCTGATGGGGGGTTGAATTTTCAATTCCTGAGGGGGGGCTGATGGGGGGTAGGAGCGCCTGATGGGGGGCTGAAGAGGTGGTAAGCCAAAAAGTCCGATTTTTGGCGAAAATCAGGGTTTTTTGGCTTATTTTTCATTAAAATAAGCTAAAATTAGCTATTCTGAGCTCATTTACGCCTATTCCAGGCATATTTTTATCATAATTTTCTATACAAAATTCTTCCCTAAAATTCCTGATGGGGGGTAGCGGCCGGCTGATGGGGGGGGGTAGATCAGAGCCTGATGGGGGGCCAACCCCCTCAGCCAACCCTTTGCCCATGTCTGCCCCTTAGCCGACTTAGGTCAGACCACCCGGATGGGGACCCCCCGAGACGATTTTTCCGACCCCCTCAGATTTTTCTAGCAAGTAATTTTTGAAGCAAATTTTTGCGAGTTTTTGCAATTTCAGACACAAAAATTTCCAAAATCGCTAGTAAAACTGTGCTCTATTTCTGCCAAAATTAGCGTTTTTCGGCGATTTTTAGCCGAAAAATTGAGATTTTTTCGATTTTCCAGCGTTTTTGAGTACCCTCTCCCAAAATTCGGGCTCAGACCCCCCGGCCGGCGCCAGACCCCCAACCCCCTTTCGGCGGATGACTAGTTCGAGTTACGCCCTTTCCAAATCAACGGACCCGAATTTTCAGACGTCAATTTTGAACGTAAATATCTCACGATCCCTTCATCGGATCTTTCCAAAATTTTGCAGTTTAACCAATCTTTATATGGACTTAAGAACCTGAAGAGCTCAGCTTCCTAACACAACCGGTGAAAATCTGGCGGATACTTTGTCAAGGTAAAAAATTAGCATTGTCAAAACTTAGGGTTGTATGGCCTAATTTAGGTGTTCATTGTGTTGCCTTAGTTGAGGCGATTGAAATCCACGACCCCACTAGCTCGTACAACCCTGCTTTCTGTGCAGGGGATAACCCTCATTTTTGAGAATGCTAATTTTTCACCTTGACAGAAACAAAAAATCCGCCAGATTTTAACTGGTTGTGCTATAAAGCTGAGCTCTTCAGTTTCTTAAGAAGCCCATATAAAGATTCCTTAACCTGCAAAATTTGGGAAAGAACCTTTTAAGTTAATTATGAGTTATGTTAAACCTGCAACGGGTTTATGGATTTGACGCTCCATTCCCAAGATATGAGCCCTCAAAAATCGGCTCGCTTAACTATGGGGCCAAAAATTTCAACTCCATTTTTTGTACTAATGATAGTTGGGACTTAGAAATTGCGACTTTTAGAGTAGATTAAGATTTCTTGGTCCAAAATAATTTTTGAGCAAAAAAATTTTTTTCGATCCCATTTGGCCAGCCCTAGCTCGACTGGAACCCCCTACGCAGTTTTGTTGTTTCATAATTTTTGTTGCGCTATCGATTTGCTACAGCTTGGTATAAAAGCATTTGTGGCCACGACCCGACATTCGTGAGAAATGCGCCTTCTAATCTAATGTACAAAACCATACAAAATTTCCTAGTTTTGCCTTACATAAAACGTCGATTACGGATTGCTGGCATACTAATGAGGAGAGTTGGGACCTAAAAATTGGGGCTTTTTTAGGCATAACTTTTAGAGTAGATCAAGCAAGAATTTTGGTCCAAAATAGTTTTTGAGCAAAAAAATTTTTTTCGATCCCATTTGGCCGACACTAGCACGACAGGAACCCTTACCTCTCTGATTTCTTGACCGAATGCAAGCTTTACCACGTTCAGATAATGGCAAAACCTAAAAAGTACCGTCAGTCAACAGTCGTACCACCGTCACCGTCGTATCGTACCGTTGTCATCATCGGACCGCGCTCTCGTGTTCTCGTTCTGCACTCCCGCTTTTAAACACCGGCTGCCGACATATGCGGCTGTTTCCCCCACCGGTCGGAATGAGGACGACGGTGCTAGCAAGAATATATTCTTGGTGCTAGGGTGGTGGATATGTGTTGAGCCTGAACGCATCACGTGATTAATATGTTCATCAACAACTTATGGGAAGCGACGAAAACTTGGCCATTCAGTCGCATGTCAAGACGCAAAAATCTGGTACAGTGCTGTTCAAACTTTACATCTAACGATGTTTATCATCTCTCAAATCATGCATGTAATAGTTCCGAGCCAGGGAGGGTGGTTCTTTCAAGCGAAATTAGCGAACTTTAAGCTTAAAACTAATGATTTCTCAGCAAAATTTGTGTTTGTCACATATGCAACAGGTCATCCGCCGACAGGTGGGAGCTCCTTGATCTGGGCAGTGCATCAATGGTATTCCTTATGCTAGAGCTCCTTGACCTATGTAATGCATCGCTGACATTCAGTTCGCTAGATCTCTTTGACCTGGGCAGTGCATTACTGACATTCCTTTTGCTAGAGCTCCTTGACCTGGGCAGTGTGCGTCGCCGATGTTCAGTTCGCTTGAGCTCCTTGACCTGTGCAGTGCATCACTGATATTCAGTTCACTAGAGCTCCTTGACCTGGGCAGTGCATTACTGACATTCCTTTTGCTAGAGCTCCTTGACATGGGCAGTGTGCGTCGCCGATGTTCAGTTCGCTTGAGCTTCTTGACCTGTGCAGTGCATCACTGATATTCGGTTCGCTAGATCTCTGTGACCTGGGCAGTACATCACTGACATTTCCTTTGCTAGAGCTCCTTGACCTGTGCATTGCATTGCTGACATTCAGTTTGCTAGAGCTCCTTGACCTGTGCAATGCATTGCTGACATTCAGTTCACTAGAGCTCCTTGACCTGGGCAGTGCAGTGCATCACTGACATTCCTTTTGCTAGAGCTCCTTGACCTGGGCAGTGCAGTGCATCATTGACATTCCTTTTGCTAGAGCTCCTTGACCTGGGCAGTGCAGTGCATCACTGACATTCCTTTTGCTAGAGCTCCTTGACCTGTGCAATGCATTGCTGACATTCAGTTTGCTAGAGCTCCTTGACCTGTGCAATGCATTGCTGACATTCAGTTCACTAGAGCTCCTTGACCTGGGCAGTGCATTACGTACTAACATTACTTTTGCTAGAGCTCCTTGACCTGGGCAGTGTGCGTCGCCGATGTTCAGTTCGCTTGAGCTTCTTGACCTGTGCAGTGCATCACTGATATTCAGTTCACTAGAGCTCCTTGACCTGGGCAGTGTGCATCACTGATATTCGGTTCGCTAGAGCTGTTTGACCTGGGCAGTGCATCACTGACATTCAGTTCACTAGAGCTCCTTGACCTGGGCAGTGCATCACTGACATTCAGTTCACTAGAGCTCCTTGACCTGGGCAGTGCATCACTGATATTCAGTTCACTAGAGCTCCTTGACCTGGGCAGTGTGCATCACTGATATTCGGTTCGCTAGAGCTGTTTGACCTGGGCAGTGCATCACTGACATTCGGTTCGCTAGAGCTCCTTGACCTGGGCAGTGTGCGTCGCCGATGTTCAGTTATCTTGAGCTCCTTGACCTGTGCAGTGCATCACTGATATTCAGTTCACTAGAGCTCCTTGACCTGGGCAGTGCATTACTGACATTCCTTTTGCTAGAGCTCCTTGACCTGGGCAGTGTGCGTCGCCGATGTTCAGTTCGCTTGAGCTCCTTGACCTGTGCAGTGCATCACTGATATTCAGTTCACTAGAGCTCCTTGACCTGGGCAGTGCATTACTGACATTCCTTTTGCTAGAGCTCCTTGACCTGGGCAGTGTGCGTCGCCGATGTTCAGTTCGCTTGAGCTCCTTGACCTGTGCAGTGCATCACTGATATTCAGTTCACTAGAGCTCCTTGACCTGGGCAGTGCATTACTGACATTCCTTTTGCTAGAGCTCCTTGACCTGGGCAGTGTGCGTCGCCGATGTTCAGTTCGCTTGAGCTTCTTGACCTGTGCAGTGCATCACTGATATTCGGTTCGCTAGATCTCTGTGACCTGGGCAGTACATCACTGACATTTCCTTTGCTAGAGCTCCTTGACCTGTGCATTGCATTGCTGACATTCAGTTTGCTAGAGCTCCTTGACCTGTGCAATGCATTGCTGACATTCAGTTCACTAGAGCTCCTTGACCTGGGCAGTGCAGTGCATCACTGACATTCCTTTTGCTAGAGCTCCTTGACCTGGGCAGTGCAGTGCATCACTGACATTGCTTTTGCTAGAGCTCCTTGACCTGGGCAGTGCAGTGCATCACTGACATTCCTTTTGCTAGAGCTCCTTGACCTGGGCAGTGCAGTGCATCACTGACATTCCTTTTGCTAGAGCTCCTTGACCTGGGCAGTGCAGTGCATCACTGACATTCCTTTTGCTAGAGCTCCTTGACCTGGGCAGTGCAGTGCATCACTGACATTCCTTTTGCTAGAGCTCCTTGACCTGGGCAGTGCAGTGCATCACTGACATTCCTTTCGCTAGAGCTCCTTGACCTGGGCAGTGCAGTGCATCACTGACATTCCTTTTGCTAGAGCTCCTTGACCTGGGCAGTGCAGTGCATCACTGACATTCGTTTTGCTAGAGCTCCTTGACCTGGGCAGTGCAGTGCATCACTGACATTCCTTTCGCTAGAGCTCCTTGACCTGGGCAGTGCAGTGCATCACTGACATTCCTTTTGCTAGAGCTCCTTGACCTGGGCAGTGCAGTGCATCACTGACATTCCTTTCGCTAGAGCTCCTTGACCTGGGCAGTGCAGTGCATCACTGACATTCCTTTTGCTAGAGCTCCTTGACCTGTGCAATGCATTGCTGGCATTCAGTTTGCTAGAGCTCCTTGACCTGTGCAACGCATTGCTGACATTCAGTTTGCTAGAGCTCCTTGACCTGAGCATTGCATCACTGACATTCCTTTTGCTAGAGCTCCTTGACCTGGGCAGTGTGCATCACTGATATTCGGTTCGCTAGAGCTGTTTGACCTGGGCAGTGTATCACTGACATTTATGCCTTTTTATGCACTAGCACACCAATAAAACTAATTACACATGCTACATCAGATTACATTGTACATGCTCTCGTCATATCGAATTTTTCGGAAATTTTTCAGTTTTTGTCCAATAACTCGCGAACAACTTTCGGAAGCGTGGAGTACAGTGCCAGAAAGGCCACCCTTAGAGCTACCGAACCATCTGTAAGCCAATTCGGTGTCTAGAGAAGTGAGTGAATGGTGATCGTTTAAGTGGAGACTGGCAGAGCTCCAAAAATTGGCCAAAATGTGGCTGGTAACCCAACTTGAAGGGGGTGTAGCTCCGGTTCTAGGGGGTCACTGATGTTCGCACATGCACCGTTGGTGTTCCTTTGACATTTATTTTAACATATTTGGATACCAACCGGATCCGCGAAAAAAGGTTGCTTGAACACTCTGAGCTGACTTTCTTGCAAAATGCATGTTAAAACAGCGTTCAAAGAACGGAACCACAGGACAAGCTCTAAGAAAAGAATAAAAATTAGAGACCTTTCCTAAACTGACTGTGCTCCAACCGCTTCTCATCTAAACAGTCACGTCAGCACAGAAAGCATAGTAATACAGTGAGCGAGTGCAATGCAGATTTGTATAGTGTTTTGTGACTGTTTGTACTAACCATGCGTGTGTGCTCAGTTGTAATTAGTTTGGCGCTACAGATGGCGGACTCAAGTAAACCTGGATGCGGCGGCAACAGCACGTCATCAGACTGCCGGACGCAATCGGAACCGGAACCGGAATACGACTCTGACTCGTACAATGAAGGGGACGCGGAGACACCTAGCGGCCCCGACAGCGAAGTTATAGAAATTGTGCTGCCGATCGTGATTGTGTCGACTGTTTTGCTGCTGATCTTTTTCATAGTGATTGGAGTGTTGCTGCGCCGAAGATGGAAAAAGAAACGGAAGACCAATACACACAGCAAAGTACCCAAAATAGATAGGAGCAAATTCAAACCGGTTACGCATTCGCATGGCAGCAAGTACGAAGGAGACATACCGGTGCCTCAGGTACGTACGTACTGCACTTTCTCTTCCTTCCATTGCTCCAATCTTTTGCACTGCAGAAACACGAAGCGCCGCCGGTAGGAACAAAATCTATCCACAAAAGACCTGAATGTCATGTGTCATTTGACGAGGCCCCAAATCAAGAGATATTAATTACCGGAAGAAGTCAGTATGTAAAAGATTACGGAGCAGAAAAGGCGCCAATGATTTACGGAGGACTGGGAGAAGAGGCGCCGCCCGATAAGTCCAAGTCGTCAAAGCGCAAGAAGCAGAAGCAAGAGCAGCAGAAAGAGTCACCGAGTAAACCGTCTGACACCGGCGACGAAGACAGCTCTGAAGGCACACAGATTAGTGATTCGCAGTGATTTGGGAGCACCACTAGTTCATACTACTGTCTTATTTTAATTATTGGTCTCTTTTCCTTCTCTCATCGCTTAAAATGCGCTTTATCCTGTACTGTTCTATCGATCGAGCATGTAGTACGTAGGGGACAAGTCGCTGATTTCAAGCGTGGCCAAACAGACGGGCACCATATATGGAACGACACCTTATATGGTACCGTCATCATATATGGTAGGTACGTCCGCAGTCCCCAAACGTGGGGTACTATCTAAAGTACCGGTACCATCTATGGTGCCACTAGCCTAGGTACCGGTACCATACCAGAACCATAAACATCGTTACCCAAAGTGCCTGACTGACTGTATTACCATTCGAACTAATGTTCCTTCTACTTTCTTGCCTGTCCCTTTTGTTTGTTTATGAGTTCCACTATCCTTTCGGACAGCTCAGAACACCCCTCGCTCTTTTCAGAGCCCTTCAATGGGGTAGCCCTGTCTACAAACAACCCTCCCCTTTGCTGCCAATAATAGGTGCAACGGCAGCGCCTGTTCGGTTGCCATTTACCTACTGGTCATCACCGGCTTTCGGCGGTCTGGGTTGGGTTTGGTTTGGTTGCTGTTCTGTATGTCCACATTATCGGAGGTATAAATTTCACGTCTTCAACTTCTACCGTAGCAGAGTGTTAGTTTGTCTAGACAAACTAAAACTCTGCAATGGTTTCATCAACTACTCATCTAGTCCTACCTAGTGAGACGATTTTACTGGTGAAAGACTGTTAGGTACGGCACAAACAGAAAAGTGATCACAGTAGTTTAAGGGTTGTACTCGATGGGCACGTTCTTGCGGCGCACCATGCCGTCGCCCTGGAACCACTCTCGCCGGAACTGCTTGGCGGCGCCCTCGGGGGTGTTGGTCCACTCGAAACTGATGCGGTCGTTGTTGGTGTCCTCGGAGGCGAAGTCGAACGGCTCGCAGGAAACGTGCAGCATCTGGTTCTCCTTCGAGTCGAGCACACCACAGGGCGGGTCCACTTGAAGGCGTTTCATGTTGGTGGTCTTGATGGCCCAGCCGATCCGATGCGCTCCGTTGTTCACCAGTCTCAGGTTGTAAACGTTCTTTTCGCTGAACGGCGCGTTGTAAACCAGCTTCTTGTCCGGCTGCGTTATGATGTCACCCGGTGCCCCAGCCATTTCTCTACAACCAGACTCTCTACACAGACACAACACAGAAAACAATGAACTGGTACCTCAGAACAGTTGCATTTATACTTTGCTTGGAATGTAAAGAATGAATAAACAACAATATCTGTTCATAAAAAGTCAGAAAATGTGCACTGCAGACATTGTACTGTATTCTTCGTTTTTATGCTCAATATGTTATTATTATTATAAAACGTCAGATCGTATCGGTCGCTTACAATGCTACTGTACAGTACGTACGCACTTAGTATTCCTCAACGCGACCGAAATAGGTTTCAACCCCTAGTCCCTAATCTTCATTTTGCACTCTTCTCTTAATCACATCTGCCTAATTTCACCACGACCACACTACTGCTGTTACCAAGGTGAAATTCTTGTTAATTTAGAAGTCACAAGTAAGCACGTATACAGTTCTATTTAGGCCACAACTACTTGATTGATTTTCGTTATTGTTATTCTTGTGTGTTTGGAAGTGAAGTATAAAATTAATTTCATTGTAATTGAAATTCGCCTAATTGGCCCGTTTTTAATTTCAATTCAAATAATTTAATTTAATTGAATTGAAATTCAAAAGTTGGGTCATAATTAAATTTCATTCACCTGGAATTTCAATTATATTTTCAATTATTTTCTGTGGTGAGGAAGGAAATGCGTAAGTATTAGAGGCGCTAATGACTTCAAACAAAAACCTATTTAGGCTTTGTCGCCTATTTCATACTGACCTCACTTTGTTTTGTAAAAGTTGAAACAGTGATTTTTAGATTTATGGTGGGTTTACACACCCTTTTCAGGAAGCGATGTTGGTCAAAAATGCTGAAAACCTTTAGATAGTTTGTGTACTGGCATTGAAATTAACTAACTGTAAATTTTCTCCCGCAATGCCATTTTATGTGTTTTTAAATACCTTTTTAAAATTGTCGCACCAGGTTGGGCAACAGCCCGACCAGATGGCTCCAACCTTTTACACAGCATTTTTTGAAGTCCTGGGTGTGTGTTTTAACAGCAAAAACACGATAAATTTTAACTGCTGTGTGCCTGTGTAGCGAGGCGACTTCACACGTTCACCCCCTCGGCGCGGCTAGTGTTTGTCCCAGAGGAGTCGATGGCAAGTAGGCTGGCATGTGGCGCGTGTGCCAGCTGAACTTCTAAACGAGCTGACTCACTCCTCTCACCCACCTCTGGTCGTCTGAGTTGGCCGTCTTATCTGCCAATGAGGAGTTGGGCACGCCTCATAGCCCCCGACTACAGCCCCCTGGGCGCACGCCCTCCTCCCGTACGTCGTCGCTCCACCTTGCAGCGTCAGGCTTGTCTGTTACTCGCTGCGCAGGTGGTAGCGTGGCGCGTCTTAGGCTTTGTTGTCTGTTGACTGTCCCGCGCTTAACTGAACATATAACAGTCAGGCACTTAACGCCGTTTATGGTACCGACACCATATAAGGTGCCGGTGCCATATATGGTACCGGTACCGAGGGTAGTGGTACCATATATGGTACCGTCACCATATATGGTACCGGTACCGAGGGTAGTGGTACCATATGTGGTACCGTCACCATATATGGTACCGGTACCTTATATGGTACCACCACAGGGCCCGAAGGTGGGGGTACCATGTATGGTACCGACCGGTGCCATATATGGTGACGGTATGGTGCCGGTACCATAAACGGCGTTAAGTGCCTGACTGTATAATTGTAATTAGTGATGCAACCGGGAGCGGAATACCGGGATTCGGGAAACCGGGATTACCGGGAAATGAAAATACCGGGAAATACCGGGAATATCAGGAAATCGATCAAAACGCAAGCAGCATGATAAAACATAAATGTTTTCAACATCCGGTTTAGCTATTGATACCATTTCTAGTTGATTTTCTGAAGGATTTTCTCTCATAACGGGCTAAACTATGTACTGTGAGATCAGATTTATGTTGAATGGATTAGTGAGTTCGTTTGGCGGACACCAACCAGGCAGCTCGATGTCAATTCGGCCAAAAGAGTTGTGTAAGAATAGCCAATCAATGAGTGGCTTTTATAAAGTTGGAAGCTTAGAAGATGAAGTTTGCGGCCTAATAAACCAATATAAAAATATTGGAAGAAAAAGAAAAGCTGCAAAACATGGTTGTTCGCTCAAATTGAGCAAGTAGCAGTCATTTGAAAACTTATTCAAGCTTTTGCGTGCCTCTGGTACTGGCAAAAGAAAGTTGGGTATACACTAGATGTCACTGAAATATATAGTTCTGCAAAAAACTGTCAATACTGCTATAAAATATATTTCTCGGTATTCCCGGTATTTCCCGGTATTAGAGAATGTGTGAACCGGAATTAGAAACCGGGAGTGAAAATACCGGGAATTCCCGGTTCTTCGGGAAATACCGGGATCCCGGTTGCATCACTAATTGTAATTGAAAATAATTGAAACAACTTAATTTAATTCAATTTAATTTAATTCCAATTAAAAACTGAGACCATAATTTAATTGTAATTGAATTGAGATTTAAATTCCATAATTTTACATCACTAATTAATTTAATTATAATTTACTTACCAAATAATATACTTGTATTAGTAAATTTTTGAAAACATAATTTAAAATAGAATTATAATTTACTTAGCAACAGTACCGAAGTCCACCGATCAGGCCTTAGTTTGGAATGGAAGGTAACGGTTTGCATGGCAAACTACAGTATAGATAAAAAAATGTCCCATCGCTTTTTCGGCCTTCACTCAAACGTTTCGTTCTCAGTCACTTCTTTACCGATTTGGCTCAAATCTTCAGCAAAAATTAACAACATGGTTGGCTAAATATTCTGCAAGTTTAGTGCCAAAATTCCGACTCATACTGGTTTTATGACCCGAAAACTAGGAATGAGGGCGGTCCACGCAAATTTATTTTTTTTCAGTAATACAAGGAGTACAGTCCTGAAACTTGCAGGAATGATTGGTGTTGCTATTGGGCATAACATACTAAGTGGACAGCCCTGTAGCTCAAAGGGCACTAAAATGGGGGAATTTCAAAAACATGAGTGAGAATCCCATAGTTAAGAAATCTGCACCTTCTAGAATTAAAGCACTGAATCTGTTGTTAATCAACACAGATTGTAGCAGGAAGTTCGACAAATAAATGAACCTGATATTTAAGCTCTGTTCCACACCATAGTAACCATCCCTGCAGCGTTTTTTGAAAATTGAAAATCTTTAGAATCGTCATTTTGCCGGTTTTACGAAGAAAAGTCATATTTCGTCATGTTTTTGAAATTCCCCCATTTTAGTGCCCTTTGAGCTACAGGGCTGCCCGCTTAGTATGTTATGCCCAATAGCAACACCAATCATTCCTGCAAGTTTCAGGCCTGTACTCCTTGTATTACCGAAAAAAATTAAATTTGCGTGGACCACCTTCATTCCTAGTTTTCGGGTCATAAAACCAGTATGAGTCGGAATTTTGGCACCACACTTGTAGAATATTTAGCCAACCATGTTGTTAATTTTTGCTGAAAATTTGAGCCAAATCGGTAAAGAAGTGACTGAGAACGAAACGTTTGAGTGAAGGCCGAAAAAGCGATGGGACATTTTTTTTTATCTATACTGTATTTTCAAAAAAAATTGCTGATTTCTGATAATACCTTTGTTGTATTTTGTCATACCTGCCAACATACACGCAAAACTTTACAAATTTTGCATTTTGTGCTACATACGTTTCTTTCTAGTCGTTGTTACATGATGCTTCTCCTGATTTTTGTGTGTTGTGTGGTTGCTGTTCAGGCGCCTCTAAAGTGCAATGGTCGTAGTGATGCCGTAGTGGTGGAGTGTGACCCTCGACAGTCTTTCTGTATCAGCCAATATGACAAACAATGGCAGATTGTTTACAAAGGATGCAGCAACGGATTTCGTTGTCAAGGGGATTTCCATGGTTGCATCAAGAGCAAAAACGGTGGATGGTTGTGTTGCTGTAACAACAAGAATCAGTGCAACGACCACTCCCTTATACCGCAGGTAGCCTCGTGCCTCATG
Source organism: Sabatieria punctata (assembly GCA_030248155.1). Classification (NCBI taxonomy): domain Eukaryota; kingdom Metazoa; phylum Nematoda; class Chromadorea; order Araeolaimida; family Comesomatidae; genus Sabatieria; species Sabatieria punctata. Next base: position 45,637 of record JASANB010004444.1, on the reverse strand, counting down.
ATCGATGGTCAGGCAAAACAAAATTGCTCAGCCAAGACTGTTTCCTGCGTGAACGTATATTCCCTTGACAGGACGACGTTGGTCAGATCTGGGTGTGACTTCGGCCACCAGTGCGATAGCGTTTCTGAAAGTTGCAGGCGTGCTGGCTCCCTATGGACCTGTTGCTGTACTGGTTTGCCCAACTGCAACACACGGAATCTAAAGCCTCGACTACATATAGACAGCTGTTACCAAGTAGAAAAAGCCAAAGCTAAAGGAAGAGAGACTTGCGACGGCATCAAGGCCAACTACTGTTTCAAAGAGTACGAAGATGGAAAACTGTTGGCTGCCGGATGCACAGCAGATGTCAGTGAATGTCAAAAGATCAGTAACAACAAGTGTGGTCAAACGGGGGCCAGCACCCTCTTGTGTTGTTGCAACGGATTCGAGAACTGCAACACAGATTCTCTGAGACCGACTGTGACTGAGTGCTACAGTTCGATTGCCAAAACATCAAAGAAGTGCAGGCGTTCAAACGAAAGCTACTGTTACGCGGTCTTTGATAAAGAGTCGGTGAATGAAGAAGGATGTGATGATGGCATACAAAAAGGCTGCGGCAAGATTGGAGACAATAAGTGCAACCAGCTCCCATCATCTTCACAGATCTTGTGCTGCTGTTATGGCCTGAATAACTGCAATCAACAGCTGCACAAGTTGCGTCCAGTGTTTACCTGCTACCAAATCAACAATGGCAAGAGAGAGGAGCAACAGTGTGAGGAACCTAATAACAGATTTTGCTTCAGTCGAGTTGGACTAGATGGCACAATCACTGGAATGGGATGCACAGGACAGGCTACATGCAAAGGAATATCAGAAAACCAGTACTGTCATGAAGATGGATTGAGTGGGTTCATTTGCTGCTGCAACCGTTTTGATGGCTGCAACCAGTACCTCCATTATGAACTGCCATCTCGTTGTTATCACACAGAAGAAGGTAAATCAGAGGGGCCAAGGCTATGTGGCAAGAGTGATGGCCACTGCTTCAATGAATATGTAAATGGAAAGCTGAGGAATGCTGGCTGCACAGATGATCGCAAATGTCAGATGATCCAGGACAACAGATGCAGTCAGATGAGCAATGACACGATTTTGTGCTGCTGCAAAGACACTAAAGGAGTCTGTAACACAGATGCTCTGAAACCAACTGTTTCCAGCACTACAGGTCCTACTGTAGGTCAAAGTCAAAGTCTAAGACAAACAACTCTGCTATCTACATCTTTACCGTCCAGCACTACAAGCACTGAAGGACAGTCTACTTCTCATACACTTTTCCACACGCCCAATAGTACAAGTTTGAGCTCACCTCTAAAATGCATTGGTGGTGGTGATGTTAGTGTGGAGTGTGACAGTGAACATCAGAATTGTATTAGCGAATTTGACAGACAAAGACAGAGTGTGAAGAAAAGTTGTGCCACTGATTTGCAATGTCTGTCTACTCGAACTTCGCCTGCCTTCAAGGGTTGCATCAAGAAAGAAGATGGTGGATGGTTGTGTTGCTGTAACAACAAGAATCAGTGCAATGACCATTCTCTTATACCGCAGGTAGCCTCGTGCCTCATGACCGATGGTCAGGCAAAACAAAATTGCCCAGCCAAGACCACCTCCTGCGTGAACGTCTATGCCCGGGACAGGATGACGTTGGTCAGATCTGGGTGTGACTTCGGCCACCAGTGTGATAACGTTTCTGAAGGTTGCAGACATGCTGGTTCCCTATGGTACTGTTGCTGTACTGGTTCGCCAAACTGTAACACACAGAATCTAAAGCCTCGACTACATATTGACAGCTGTTACCAAGTAGAAAAAGCCAAAGCTAAGGGAACAGAGACTTGTGGTGGTATCAAGGCCAACTACTGTTTCAAGGAGTACAAAGATGGAAAACTGTTGGCTGCTGGGTGCACAGCAGATGTCAGTAAATGTCAAAACATCAAAAACAACAAGTGTGGTCGAACGGGCCCCAGTACTCTCTTGTGCTGCTGCAACGGATTCGTGAACTGCAACAATGACTCTTTGATACCAACTGTAACTGAGTGTTACAGCTCAAACGCAAAAACATCAAAGAAGTGCAACCACTCAAACCAAAGCTATTGTTACAGCATTTTAAATAGGGACTTTGTGGACAAAGATGGATGCGATGATGGTATAGAAAACGATTGCAGAAGGATTGGAGACAACAAGTGCATCCAGTTACCGTCATCTTCACACACCTTGTGCTGTTGTTATGGCCTGAATAACTGCAATCAGCACTTGCACGAGTTTCGGCCAGTGTTCTCCTGCTATCAACTGAAAAGTGGCAGAAAGGAGGAGCAGCGGTGTGAGGAACCTCTGAACAGATTTTGCTTCAGTCTGTTTGAAGTAGATGGCACAACCATTGAAATGGGGTGCACAGGACAGGCCATGTGCAATGGATTACCAGAAAATCATTATTGTCATGAAGATGGATTGGGCAGATTCATTTGCTGCTGCAACCGTTTCGATGGCTGCAACCAGGACCTCCATTATGAACTGCCATCTCGTTGTTATCACACAGAAGAAGGTAAATCTGAGGGGCCAAGGCTTTGTGGCAAAAGTGATGGTCACTGCTTCAATGAATATGTAAATGGAAAGCTGAGGAATGCTGGCTGCACAGATGATCGCAAATGTCAGATGATCCAGGATAACAGATGCAGTCAAATGAGCAATGACACGTTTTTGTGCTGCTGCAAAGACACTAAAGGAGTCTGTAACACAGATGCTCTGAAACCAACTGTTTTCAGCACTACAGGTCCTACTGTAGGTCCAAGACAAACAACTCTGCCATCTACTACTTCTCGTACACTTTTCCACACGCCCAATAGTACAAGTTTGAGCTCACCTCTAAAATGCATTGGTGGTGGTGATGTTAGTGTGGAGTGTGACAGTGAACATCAGAATTGTATTAGCGAATTCGACAGACAAAGACAGAGTGTGAAGAAGAGTTGTGCCACTAATTTGCAATGTCTGCCTACTCGAACTTCTCCTGCCTTCAAGGGTTGCATCAAGAAAGAAGATGGTGGATGGTTGTGTTGCTGTAACAACAAGAATCAGTGCAATGACCATTCTCTCATACCGCAGGTAGCCTCATGCCTCATGACCGATGGTCAGGTAAAACAAAATTGCCCAGCCAAGACCACCTCCTGCGTGAACATCTATGCCCGGGACAGGATGACGTTGGTCAGATCTGGGTGTGACTTCGGCCACCAGTGTGATAACGTTTCTGAAGGTTGCAGACGTGCTGGTTCCCTATGGTACTGTTGCTGTACTGGTTCGCCAAACTGTAACACACAGAATCTAAAGCCTCGACTACATATTGACAGCTGTTACCAAGTAGAAAAAGCCAAAGCTAAGGGAATAGAGACTTGTGGTGGTATCAAGGCCAACTACTGTTTCAAGGAGTACAAAGATGGAAAACTGTTGGCTGCTGGGTGCACAGCAGATGTCAGTGAATGTCAAAACATCAAAAACAACAAGTGTGGTCGAACGGGCCCCAGTACTCTCTTGTGCTGCTGCAACGGATTCGTGAACTGCAACAATGACTCTTTGATACCAACTGTAACTGAGTGTTACAGCTCAAACGCGAAAACATCAAAGAAGTGCAACCACTCAAACCAAAGCTATTGTTACAGCATTTTAAATAGGGACTTTGTGGACAAAGATGGATGCGATGATGGTATAGAAAACGATTGCAGAAGGATTGGAGACAACAAGTGCATCCAGTTACCGTCATCTTCACACACCTTGTGCTGTTGTTATGGCCTGAATAACTGCAATCAGCACTTGCACGAGTTTCGGCCAGTGTTCTCCTGCTATCAACTGAAAAGTGGCAGAAAGGAGGAGCAGCGGTGTGAGGAACCTATGAACAGATTTTGCTTCAGTCTGTTTGAAGTAGATGGCACAACCATTGAAATGGGGTGCACAGGACAGGCCATGTGCAATGGATTACCAGAAAATCATTATTGTCATGAAGATGGATTGGGCAGATTCATTTGCTGCTGCAACCGTTTCGATGGCTGCAACCAGTACCTCTATTATGAATTGCCATCTCGTTGTTATCACACAGAAGAAGGTAAATCAGAGGGGCCAAGGCTATGTGGCAAGAGTGATGGCCACTGCTTCAATGAATATGTAAATGGAAAGCTGAGGAATGCTGGCTGCACTGATGATCGCAAATGTCAGATGATCCAGGATAGCAGATGCAGTCAGATGAGCAATGACACAATTTTGTGCTGCTGCAAAGACACTAAAGGGGTCTGTAACACAGATGCTCTGAAACCAACTGTTTTCAGCACTACAGGTCCCACTGTAGGTCCAAGACAAACAACTCTGCCATCTACTACTTCTCATACACTTTTCCACACGCCCAATAGTACAAGTTTGAGCTCACCTCTAAAATGCATTGGTGGTGGTGATGTTAGTGTGGAGTGTGACAGTGAACATCAGAATTGTATTAGCGAATTCGACAGACAAAGACAGAGTGTGAAGAAAAGTTGTGCCACTAATTTGCATTGTCTGCCTACTCGAACTTCTCCTGCCTTCAAGGGTTGCATCAAGAAAGAAGATGGTGGATGGTTGTGTTGCTGTAACAACAAGAATCAGTGCAATGACCATTCTCTCATACCGCAGGTAGCCTCGTGCCTCAAGACAAACAGTGAACAAGAAAACTGTGGAACCAAGGCCACTTCCTGCTATAACGTGTTCTCTCAGCTAAATCTCAGGGTCGATACAGGATGCGACTTTCAACACAAGTGCGATGGCGTGTCCGATGGCTGCAGAATTGTTGGCGGCTTCGTATGGTGGATGTGGGTCTGCTGCTGTACCGGTTCGCCAAACTGCAATACAAATGATTTAAGGCCTCCATTGCCTATTCGCAGCTGTTACAACATGGAACAAGGCAAAACAAAGCATCCAAAAGCCTGTGATGGGGTGGACGCCAACTACTGCTTCAACCAGTACAAGGATGGCAAACTGTTCAAAGCCGGATGCACTGATTATCAGTGCCAAGAAATCGTGAACAACACGTGCTCTAGGGTCGGCTTTGACACCATGTGCTGCTGCAGTGGGTTTGATAACTGTAACACAGACACTCTGAGACCAATTCGTTCCAGCACTACAAGTGTTACTGTAGGTTCCACACCGTCAACTGTCCTGTCGGCTACATCATTTTATCTGTCCAACACTGCAGTCGTCAAAACAACAGTAGCTAGGAGGCCTCCAAGCACTGAAGTGCCATCTAGATCTACTTACACCTCTACAATAACGACTGGTACCACCACTTCAACCAACATTACCGCTTCAACAACAAGAACAATAACGAGTGGTACTATAACTCCTATAACTACAACACCAACTTTTCGTTCTACTACCGCCTCCATGTCTACTACATCGATTTCTCTGACTCGGTCTGAACCAGTCTCTACCTCTAGTCTTTCCACAACAAGCACCATCATCACTACTTCAACGAGCACCGCAGGGGCACAGCAGTTGACTGTAGGATGGAGTTTCTTTGCACCTGCAGCCATTGCTTTGATCAAAGCGGTCATGTGATCAAACAGATTTGATTTGGTACCCTACTAATCAGTTTCCTTTTCTTTGTTTTAATTGTTTGCACTGAAGCTGTTTGAACCTGGGTCTTGTCTTATTGTAAAACTTCTGATTATACAGTATTTAAATATAACATTGTGATAATGTTGTGTCAATTGTTTAAAAGTACGCATCGTTTGTAGTCAGTCTCTTATGTAGTAGCTTGGATGCTCCCCCAGATACACTGACTCAAACTGATTTCCTTTTTTAAGATTAGTCTTTTTGGTATCTGGTAGGTCCATTTGGAGGGAAGATGGGGTCGGTCAATAGAAGAGACGCTGAACTGAACGGTACCCTGTACAGCGGTTAGCAACGGTGGAAGCTGGCTGCCCGGGGAGCGGCGACGTACGGGAGCAACGGAGATTGGCATTGGCAGATAAGACAGTGGGTCTCATTGGACTAGAAGTTCATCTGGCACATAGGCACAGCAGTCAGTGGCCTATCACTCAACCAACTCTGCTCACTCAAAGTTTGAACAGAAACCGTTCAGCCACACGCGTGCGCCCATCCCACTTGAAATCCTGAGGAGCCTAAATGTGGGGAAGGGTGACGGCGGCTGCTAGGGTTGAGTGCATGGTGAGCTAACAAGTCAGATTTTGTGCTAGAAACCAAGGTTCATCGATAAGCTATATCTCCTTGGCGACGACCATAAAATTCGCAGGAACAGCTGATTCGCCTGAAATTGTTTGTTTTTGAGTTCCACTGTCCTTTCGGACATCTCAGGACACCACTCGCTCTTTTCAGCTCTTCAATGGGGTAGCCCTGCCTACAAACAACCCTCCCCTTTGCTGCCATTAGGTGCATAGGCAGCGCCGGTTCGGTTCCCATTTACCTACTGGCCATCACCGGCTTTCGGCGGTCTGGGTTGGGCTTTACGTCGACTACTTCCAGTCGCTTCGACCGGTTTTGAACCCACAAACAACTTCCTGATGACTCATACGAATCGACGCTGATTCGCCAAAATTTTATGTCGTCCGAAACTCACTTGATTGGCACATGCATTATACGCCATTTTGTTTGGCACGCTGGCGAGTTTGGTTACAGATTCGTCGTCATTGATTTCACGTACAGTTGGTAGGTATACCTGAACCTGAACCTGAAACCTGGGTATTAACCTGAAAATTGTGAACCTGAACCTGAACCTGAACCTACTTGAAAATAAAAGTACTTACCTGACACCTACTAGGTCGGTACCTACTTTTCAGGTTTTTCTTGTCTTAAACTTCCCGGTACAAGTAGCACGCACTGTCAGTTGGTTAGATCAGATATTGCTTGACGCTCTACAGTTTTGTTCTTAAAAATGGTGTGCGTGAAGAGTATAATGCACATTATCTGCACCTACGTGTACTGTAACTTAAAAATGAAGGTGATTATAGGGAAAAGCCCCGTCCGGAAATTGACTTAATGAAAGCTTGTCTTCCTCTATGCCTAAGCCTAAGCTTTAGTTTGCTTGTTGAACGTAAGCTTATACGTCAGCTAGTAGAACTTATGTAGGCCTGAGCCTTAGCTTAATGCCGGAACTTAGAGTTTGAAATGAACGTTTGTGGTGTGCGTGGGGTGCGTGCCTGGCGATCGGTCCGTCATACCGCAAAAAATTGTCTGGCGTTTTTCTCGTTTTTGTCGAATTGTTGGTTTGTAAATTTCGATTGCTTTGAACATGGATCGTTCTCTTATGAAAAGGAACAAGAGCGCTATTGATTTAGCTCATAGCCGAAAATTTGTGCCTCTATTTGAAAGTACCTGAACCTGAACCTGTCACCTGAGTACTTTTGAAAAATGTACCTGAACCTGAACCTGAAATTGGATTTTAGAGATACCTGAACCTGGACTTACCTGAAATTTGGTGGTACCTACCAACTGTAATTTCACGCTTTGGCTCCATATTACCGTCTTTTGTGGGGAGATTGAGCCCAGTTACGCTTTGAATTTTCTTTTATCATGCTTGTACATAAAATTCTTCCAAACAATCCCGCAGCAACCCCTCAGACCCGTTTTCCCATGTCTGGCTACAAGTACGTTCATATATACTGTATGTTATGACGTTGCAACAAGAAACACTGTGCGTGTGGCATAATGGAGTTTAGTACGTGGAGACCAGGAGATCGGACAGAGACCGAGAGCATGACAAGACAAAAGTATCAGTAGGTGTGAGCTGAGTTCAAAAGCCAATCTCGCTTGCAAGACCGACCGCGCGCATCATTCGTTCCCCGAGGTTCTCTCCGTTCAATACAACTGGGAAGCTGGTTCGTTGCAGCGCCTGAAGCTGAGGTGCACCGACAGAAGCATGTTTAGATTTTACCGGATGACTGTCAAGTGCATGGCCCAGATCTGCGATGTCCTTCACTTGATCACCGCACAGCTGGTCAAGTTTGTTGCGAATCTGTTCAAGCAGCTCTGCCTCGTTGATCGACACTGAAAAGAGGGCAGACCTTTGGCTCACACAACCACTCACTCTTACCTTTGTGTTGCACTTTCTCGGCAAAGACGTGCCATTCTGTTCTGAGCAGACTGACTAAAGGCAGACAGTGCCCTCGTGCAGTGTACATGAGGAGAGAGAGCAACGGCAGAATCTGAGTCTGGTAGTGGCGACAAGGCTCCAACTCCGACTCAGACTGCGCCCCGTTAACAGCCGCAGTTGTGACTGAAGTAAACACGTCCTGGGTGAGGGACTGAAACTGACTGATAGTTGTGTCTGTGGCGTCCTACCTAGAATTTTAAGAAGGCCTGGTCGTGCCACTGCCCCTGTTAAAAAATCAGCCTTCATAAGCGCATGGCATTCTGAGCTTAAATTTGCACTTCGGGGGAACATTTTCTACCTCCTACGAGTTGGTGTAGTACCTACCCTTAACCGCTGTGTGTAACTACTGTCAGACGGTATCAGTAGGTCAAGGCCTACACTTGGCTTGGGTCAAAGTGTAGTGTCAATGTGCAAGTATGGCTACCGACTTGAATAGATTTGATGAGGAGGTTGAAAGCTAGCGGAGGATAGACCATGTGGTTGAGTGTAGAGGGGTTGATCCTTGCCAAAGTCTGGCTGTTGAGCACAAAGTGCACGTAGCTGGCCGCAGAGACTGCCTTTTTGAATCTAAACCCCATCCACAATCGATCAACCACAACAGCAGTGCAGACTCTCACTGTTTTAGGTGAAAGTGCTCAATTCCGTCCGCTAAGATAGCAACGCCTTCCAGAAAGTCCCGGTAGACGCGATGATAAGCCTGAAAGCCCAAGTGGAGACGCAATCGGAAACTGTAATAGCAGATTTACCGAGTACTTGCCGTTAACTGATTGATAGCAGATAGCCGTTGCCACCAATTCTTTCTTTCTTTGGCTGAACTTTGACACTGATTGAACAAAGCGATTAGCAGTGGTCAGTACTTCTCTACTGAGTTATCCTTAGGGCAGCAGGGCAAATGGGCAAAACATTCAACCAGTAACCAAGATGTGAGATCATTGTTAGCAGACGCTCCAAGCAGTCCGGCATTTTTGAGGAAAAACAGAATGTCCTGCAGTCGTGGGTCAACCTGGCCGTGCACCGTCCACACCCCGTTCTTGGTTACTGCCCTGTCCGCTTCCAGAGATTTACTGAACGAACAAACGGCCTAAACACAAGCATCAATAACAAGATTTCTTAGCGCATCGGTACTGACTTACATTGTACGCAGGATAATCAGTTACAGTTTTAGACAATTTAGACTAGGTACACCAACCTTTTGGATTCCAGTTAGTTTAGTACCTCATGAGTGAAGCGCTGTTTATACTCCTACTGCAGTAGGTACTGTAGTAGTTTGGCCAACTCCTTCAGTAGTAGTATAAACGCCCACGCACGCGCCGTCGCGCTAGTTTTACTTAAAGACTGTGCAACAAGACGGGTCTTGAAAATGAGTGTATGAAACTTTAGATAGTTTGTACAATTTAAAGATCCTCTCAGTTTAGAGGTATTGACAGATTTTTTGGTAATTTTTTACAAAATTAGTCTGGCAGCAGAGGGAAACGTCAGTAAACTTTTATTCCAAGAAATTGGTTGCGCAATTCTTTCAGATGCAGTTTTCTCTTTTAAACAAATCTTTCTGACAGTCAACTCTTAACATAATTATTTCTGAGGATTCTATTGCTGTCGTGTACTGTGCTTTGCATGGTGTAGGCTTTCCAGGAGAATAAATTGTACTGTATTGTTTAAAGCAGTTTTCTCTACCAAGCAATTCTGACACTCTAAAGCAGATCTATCAAAAAAGCAGTTTTTCTTTTAAAAAATCCTCCTGACACCCTTTAGGCAAATCATTCAAATAAGCAGTTTTCTTTTTCAAGAAATCCTGACACTCTTTAGGCCAATCTTTCAAAAAGCAAGCAGCTTTCCCTTCGAAATAATCCTGACACTCTTTAGGCAAATACAGTATAGATAAAAAAAATGTCCCATCGCTTTTTCGGCCTTCACTCAAACGTTTCGTTCTCAGTCACTTCTTTACCGATTTGGCTCAAATTTTCAGCAAAAATTAACAACATGGTTGGCTAAATATTCTGCAAGTTTAGTGCCAAAATTCCGACTCATACTGGTTTTATGACCCGAAAACTAGGAATGAGGGTGGTCCACGCAAATTTATTTTTTTTCGTTAATACAAGGAGTACAGTCCTGAAACTTGCAGGAATGATTGGTGTTGCTATTGGGCATAACATACTAAGCAGGCAGACCTGTAGCTCAAAGGGCACTAAAATTGGGGAATTTCAAAAACATGACTAAATATGACTTTTCTTCGTAAAACCTGCAAAATGACGATTCTAAAGATTTTCGATTTTTAAAAAACGCTGCAGGGATGGTTTCTATGGTGTGGAACAGAGCTTAAATATCAGGTTCATTTATTTGTCGTACTTCCTGCTACAATCTATGTTGATTAACAACAGATTCAGTGCTTTGATTCTAGAAGGTGCAGATTTCTTAACTATGGGATTTTCACTCATGTTCTTGAAATTCCCCCATTTTAGTGCCCTTTGAGCTACAGGGCTGCCCGCTTAGTATGTTATGCCCAATAGCAACACCAATCATTCCTGCAAGTTTCAGGACTGTACTCCTTGTATTACCGAAAAAAATTAAATTTGCGTGGACCACCCTCATTCCTAGTTTTCGGGTCATAAAACCAGTATGAGTCGGAATTTTGGCACCACACTTGCAGAATATTTAGCCAACCATGTTGTTAATTTTTGCTGAAAATTTGAGCCAAATCGGTAAAGAAATGACTGAGAACGAAACGTTTGAGTGAAGGCCGAAAAAGCGATGGGACATTTTTTTTTATCTATACTGTATTTCAAAAAGCAAGCAGCTTTCCCTTCGAAAAAATTCTGACACTCTTGAGGCAAATAATTCAAAAAGCTAAATAGGCAAATAATTCCCTTCCAAATACATAATTCTTACACTCTTTAGATAAATTATTCAAAAAGCAGCTTTTCCTTCCAAAGAATTCTGGCACTCTTTAGGCAAATCTTTCAAAAAGCAGCTTTCCTTTCCAAAGAAAGGTTAAGCCACACATTGAAGTGATTTCAATAAATTGTCTAAACTGTTTGGTTAAGTTTATTGAATGGTCAAAAGACAGCAGTATTTTTATGCGGTGCTGTCAGGATCCTTGTGCTGCCCTTTGCAACATACTGTTAAGTGTACCTGACTTAAAGCCTCCTGTGCAGAATTTTTGCTCTTGATTGCAACATCCAGGGCTTCGTTGAAAGGCGGCGAGTTACGGATAGCCCAAGCGCAGTGTTCTTTCACAAGGGCAGCTTCTCCCAGCCGCAGAATTTGCTCCCGAAGTTGCTCCTTCGCCTCCGATGACTTCTGTCGGCCATGCTCTGCCGGCACTTGAGGCTTGTGCTGAGGCCGGTGGTTCAGGGCCGTCACCAAGTCCGGTGGCAGATCGCTCAGCACCTCTTCTCTCGTCCTGCCCTCATCTGAACTGCACTCGATCACCCAGAAACCGACTGAATCGGACCAGGCATACCTGTACTAAATGAAGATTCATAGTTAGAACGCACGTAGACCAACATAAAGGCAGACGATTTAGCAGACGGCCCGCCGTACGCATCTCTCATCACATCGTACCACGAAGCGGTTGACACCTCAAATGCATGCATAGAAGGAAAGACAGCTAGAGACAGAGAGACGAACCGTGGACCGGTCAAACTTGAAGAACCAAGACCGACTATCTGTAATGTAGGCGTAACAGTGTCCGCGGTCAGCACGCACACCCTCGTGCACAAAGACCGCATGCAGTTTGTAGCCGTAGTCTACGAAGGCCGACCAGTCCTCATTCTGCTTCGCCACCTTCTCCTCCAACTTCTCTATCTCTCTGTGTAAATCTATAAACGCGTCTTTAGGGTGTGCCAAAAAAAAACTCAGCAGTTTTTTTTGCTGGAGCCACCGTAAACCTCAACTGGACCAAATCTCAAAATATGATGGGCGCCAAAAAAGTTGCAGCGCCATAGCTTTTGAATACCTGAACCGATTGAAAACGCTTTTGCTGCTGTTCGATGTAGATAGAATTGAAAGGTAGAGTAAAATTCCTAAGTTTGAACGGGTTAACGAAATAAGCGGTTGTTAAAAACCAAGGAATTGGGCGATTGGCTTTTTGCTTATGGAAACAAAACTACATGATCACTGGAAGAGACACTGAAGGTTTGGTAAAGATCGCATGATCGGGAGAGGAGGAACGAATGTTCCTTTAAAACTCGGTAAGTGTTCAAACTTAGGGACCCGGTGCCTAAGTTTGAACACTAAACGGTTTGATGTCTTGCTCAATGTTTAAACGGGGTTTCAAAGTTTGAACACTTTCTACGTTTAAAAAATAGCTTAACAAACACGCTGCAACGTTGTTTTCGAAAAAACAACCACTTTATAAGCAGATAGCGGCATCAAAACGAAAGAACGTAATCACTAAGCTCCCGACTAATCTTTCATGTGTTCTTCGCAGAAAAACGGGTCGTCCTAATCGATCTGCTCCTTGTAAAGCCTGTCAGCGCAATCAGAGCAGGTGAAATTTCTGCACTGGACGATTTTGCGACCTTATTGAAGTTTGTTGTCGCAATAGTACCAGGTCTGGGCAAGAGAGGTGTCATCCCACCCACTCACAGTTACAAGAGTAACAGGTGTTGCTATCACCCTCCTCAGCATCTGATTCGTCAGATGAGCTGACCGTGGCAGCTCTAGCTCCAGATTTACGCTTTCTACCATGTAGCTTCTGTTGTGTTGTAGTGTTACTTGTTCTATGCTTCTCAAGCGCTTCTTGAAGTTGCTGCTCAGTCCACTGACGATCTTTTGGCATCTTTACACTACTATTTGAACTAGAAAGACACTAAAAGAAATTTACAAACCAGTTTAGCGTAATATGTCACGTTTGAGCCAAGAAATATGGAAATATAGGGGGTGTTCAAACTTAGGCACCTTAGGTACAATTTCATACAGACGAAGCGGTGCGTTGCAGAAAAAAATCTGATGCCACAGATGAAAAGAGCATATATGAAAACCTATTGTCCCGCAGGGCGCTTATGCTGTAACACTTATAGGGAGCTTAGCGCAAGACAATTAAAAATTTAGGTGTTCGACTGGTCACCGTTTCAGCTGCTCCTATTCCCTTACTACTGATCTTTGTTACGCAAAAGCAGAGCAGCAAATAGCCAAGACCCCACACGACCTGCGAACCTTGAATCAAGGTTATAGCGCTTACAGAAATGGAGTACAGTGGCCGGGACCTTCCAGTGTTCAAACTTAGGCACCTGTTCAAACATAGGAATCTTACTCTAGATAAATTCTTGAAAAATTGGTGAAATTTTTATTTTTAGATCCTCTGCTTACAGTAGTTGCTAAGATATTTGCCCTCAAAGACGAAACAGATTCTGACAATGAACAAGAGCGATTTCAGTTGCTCTTATAAAAAAACAGGTTCCTACGTGCTGTTGAGGGCTAATGAGACTTTACAGGTCAAGTAACCAAGCGTATGCCGTCAGTTAGCCCCCTTACGTTAGCTCTTAGCAGCAGGAATCTGTTTTATTATGAAGTGCAATGGAACAATAAAAACCACAGTTGTTAAAAAAAATTTTTTGAAGGCCAAAAATTTTTGCTTTTAAAAAATAAATCCAGCATGCTAATACAGGTACTTACAACAAATTTTCCACTTTTGCACCTCAAGTCAGTTGAGAAACCTGTTCAAAAAACGACAATACAGGTCTAAACACTGCCTGTAACTGCATAATTTCATCGAAAATTGTCTTTAGAGGCACTTCTACGTAGGTGAATCCTAAGGAAGGAGTTTTTAAGCAGTCGCTGTTAGGCTCAGTGCAAAAGAAGTATTATGCAGGTTGCTGGATAAAATGTTGGCTGCTTCCAAAGAATTTACAAAAAATTGCATGTATGTACGTGAATTTTCCCACTTTTCCCCTTAATTTGCATATTGATTTTTCAAAAATAATTTCTTTGAACTTTCAAAAAAAGCTTTTTTTAAAAAAATAGTCTTTAATTTTTAAAATTTTTGACCCTAACAACTGTGATAAAAACGCTCCTATTTTCTGCCAACATTTCTGTTTTGACTTTGAGGGCAAACATCTCAGGAGCTAAGCAGAGCATCATGATAAAATTTCACCAATCTTTCAAAAATATATTTGTCTTTCATTCAGTAAGATTCATTCAAATCGGCTGAGCTTTACGGTTGCTACAGTAAAAAATGCGTTGGGTTGTTTTTGGCGCACCCGACGTGACATACAGTAACAGATGAAAGAATTGTATGTATAACACCCACTTGTCTAACGTCTTGTCATTGTTTTGTATTAACAATAAACTCCTTCATCTTGGTGCCGAGAAATGGAAATGGTACAGGGGTAGAATGAATGACTTACATGCAAGCCTATCACTGACATCAACGATTGAATTGTTCAAGAACGACTTGATAAGCGGAAACGTTTTCGCGGAGGTGTCCATCTGCATTGTCGGATTGGCTTTTGGGCTATTGGTTGTCCTGAAAGCGGCAAGTGAACGTATATTTTATGCACTCTGGACCGACGCACTGCATGCTCTTGGTTGTATCGCAGCGCGCAAACAGGGAAACTGCTTTCAAGGCCAACAGCAGAGACACTTTCTTGCCTTCCACATCAAAGTTTTCCAGCCTAAAACAAAAGCGTGCTGGATTGTCTGCTGTGACTCATTGGTCAGTTACTGGTCAGCTTCTTGGCGATAGTGGTGTAACAAGATGGCAGAGTTGTTATGATCGTTGCGGGTGCGCTCAACCTTGACACTGTTCTGCAGCAAATACCTGCAAGTCTGCTGTAAGTCTATCTGCACGCTGTTTCTGCAGTATAAAATTAAATAAAATAATACCTGTCTATAAAAAACTCATACGGAAATTTGAACTGTTTGTCATTTTTTACTGCATCATTTGAGTGGAATCGCCGCAGTGGCAGAAACAAAACGATCGGCGCTTGCGAAAGATATACCTAGACAATTGATTTAATGTGGCATTACACAAGACGATAAATTACATATTTTTTCTTGGAGTTAATGCTGGCATCTAAACTGTCATAGAAATCGTCATCAAGCCGTAGACTGTAGCTTACGAATCCTTCTCTGGTGAATTGTCCTGGAATACGTCGTACTGTACGTTAGGGATGCAAATGAGTTGAGGTACTAAATAGCTTCATATCCGATCTCTGAATAAACGGTTGTTTATGAGCAAAGAAATAAATTTAACTAGTAACGTAGTGGATAATTAACAGTAGTTTTTCGCATTGCATCGCGGTTGCAGCATTTCTGGAACCTCATAATACCGCTATAATCTTGCTCAATTGCACGAATAAAATTTCCAAAAACGGCAAAAAATTATGTTGAATATTTCATGCATGGCAACAACATTTTCAAGTTTATTTAACTTCTCGAATGAATTTAAACTTTTTTAAATTTTAATGAAAATCTGAGTGCGTACCTAGTCTAAACCAGCTAAATTCGACCTTACCACCAAGACCAAGAATGTTGCTAATACTCTTGAATGAAAATTTAAAAAAAAGGTTTTGCAATAGAAATCTAATTTAAGAGTCAGTCGCTGATTCGATCGCATACATGTAGTTGGAGGGGCCTCGGACCGATTTTCGGGAAACCCCAAGCCAGATTCTAGGGGGTTCCTGGAACTCTGAAACTCTGTTTTGGGTTGAAAAGCACAAAAATTCAGGGCTCGCAGTGTGGCCTAACGAAGGGGCTACGGCCCAGTGGCGTACCCAGTGGGTGTAGGGTGTGTACATTTTTTAGCATGCAATTGCTTGCATCCAATGTACGCACTAGGTCTACTACGCTTTTGTACCTCCTAACTGTTGTTCGATCTGTGTAAGGAAAAAGACGTGCACGAATGGGTTCTCGGACGCCAGAATTTTGTTGCAAGCTTGGCTGAGCAGCTGGACCAGAAAGAAAGAGAATTGAACTTTGTCCAACAGAGACGGAGCGTCAAGCAGGTATCCATTTTGGAGCAGCCACTCAGCCACCACTGCCGGGTCGACCGGCTCCATCCTGGTTGTCAGCAGCTGGGCAAAGAGCAGTCGCAGTTTGTGCAGCAACGCCACTCCGATTGTCTGCAACAGACAATCACTGCCTACCATCGGCCACACACTCCATCTGCCTACATCTGTTCTGTCATTCGGCAGTTGTTTGTCGGGGCTGCATTTAATAATTATGTTTCGCAACCAAGGCACCGAATACAGCGTCTGAAGGTAAAAGAAAAATGAAAACAGTACGTACGTACGTAGAGTTGTCACTCACCTGGATAACAAGATTGAGCCATTCTACGTTTTTCAGTCGGCACTCCAACGCTACAGGTATGTTGATGTGTTCTCGGTTCGTTTCGCAAGATCTCTCTCTACTTCTCTGTGCTTTGGCTGGTCTAGAACGCAAGGAAAATCCAGGCACAAGACAGTTTCTCTTTCTTACTTGGGAGCGTTGTTTCTGGCAGTATCTGTAGGGAATTTCGGCGTAAACCTGTCCGTTCCATCTCTTTCGTCTGGTTCTTGTAGCGTAGCATGATCAAAATCGGCTTGTTCTTCGTCTTCTTCCGAATGCTGCAAAAAACTCAACTCTTGACGGTTTCAACCACATACGCACGTACTGTACAAAACGAGCAGATAGTTCAGTTTTGCTACAAACAACGTTCACTTTTCCATAAATTTAGACAGCAACTTGCAGGTTTTTGGCACCGAAATGTGACGTTCAAAACTAAATAAAACTAATACTTGTCTGGGTAGCGGAAACAAAACAACATACGTACAGTATAGTCCACTCGATATGTTGTGTAACACACTATTAGCTCCATCTATCAACGAATGCGGTACAACTTATGTCGCGCCGTACACGCTTACGACCTTCTACTTTATACTGTATGCTTTAAGCCTGACTGTTTTTAGAGGAAGAGGAGCAGGTACTACCTGTACGGCACTCTCGACCAGTATCTCGAGAGCTTGTCGTAGCCAGATCTCCATGTTAACGTCCATGGCTCGTGTCAAAGCGTCCTGTAGTTCAACCTCCGGTCGGTGGCCAAAAACTGCTCGCAGACACTGGTAAACTCGACCGCCAATTAATTCGTCCAACTGACCCACTCTGTCTGCGATATCCTGCAATTTATAATGTCTATTGCACAACACTCACACCCAACTCACTTGGTCTTCTTCTGCTCCGGTCATGTTTATGAGAAAGTCTGAACCAGTATCTGTTCTACCACCAAACAACGCAAACAACAGTGAGTAAATGATAACGTTGTGTCAAACCAACCAACATTTAGTTGTGGTTGGTTGCTTGTCCTATCAACACTGTACACGGATTACAGACAGCCAATCAGAGTGATTGATTTGAAAAGGGAGCAGATTACAAGTTTCTTTTGCGTGATGCCATAATAAGCGATTCCGCATTCCGATTTCGTATGGGTACAACCGTATGGATGGGTCAAAAATTTAGGTGTGGCAGCTGTTCAGGGGAGGAGGGTACGGACGGTAGGAAAAAATGTACATTATGGTGTGACTGGACGTCGTGTAAAAATACAATAGCGCAAACTTGGGGAGTTGGTCTAAGTCCTTTGTCGCTTGCACAATGACCTTCATCACTTACATGTTATGTCTGTTTATTCAATAGCTAAATCTTTGATTTAGTAGAGTGGAAAAGAGAGTTCCAGCAGCACAATACACATAAAAGGGGTTTTATCACAGGTAACCGGTTTCTTACTGCTAAAGCCGCCGCCCGTTGGTTCGGTTCTCGAGTAGTAAAAGGTATGCGTTGGTACAAAGAACTGCGCATTGTCAATAGTGATGCAACGGAAATCTCGTTATTTCTCGAAATACCGAGAATTATCGGTATTTTTCTGTCACGGTTTGTTATTCGAGATCTCGGTATCCAAAAATCGAGAATACTGAGACCGCAAGTTTTATGGATTTAGCAGTAAAACTATGCAAAAATATGAAAACCTTCCAAAACAGATTTTTATTAAAAGTGATTAGTGTTTTTCTGTTTTTAAAATGTTCTGATCTCACAACTTTGGCTTATTTTAGCTGATACTTGACTGTGTCGTAATTGTTTGGTTGTTGATCAAAGTTTTTTGGAGAAATTGTACTTTTGCAACATTAGCAGCAGGGAAAAGTGAAAATACCTGGCACATCGATCTCATTCAATGCGTTCTCGCTTTTCTCGTTATTTCTCGGTATTTTTCAATTCTCGGTATTCTGGAGTTTCGGTATTTCTGTCTCGATTACATCACTAACTGTGAATATTAGCCTAGCCAGTACAACATGTAGCACAGCAAGAAACAGAAGAGGGACTGAAAAATTTTCTTGTTCGTAATGCTTGCCATTGTGCGGCAGTTGGAATCTGAATTTCGACGACGGGATTGGATGACCTCTTGCGAGTGCGATCGGGAGAAACTCGATTGTTGTGAAAGAAGACCGTACTGATTTGATTTTGCCGTTGATCGGCGCCTCTCAGTTCGGCCCGAATTCTATCGAACAAATCCAGATCTTCCATTCGAAATCCTGGAGTGTGTTCCAGCCACTTTTCGGCTACCGACAAATCTTGGATCAGCTTGCTCATTCCCTTGGTGCTAAACTTTTGTTGCTACGCAGTGTATTTATCTGGCTAAGCTGTGCTATGCTTGGCCTTCTGGGACAAGGTTAAACGTACCTGATTTTGATGCGGTTTTCGAAGAAATAGCTCAACCAGGCGTGAACGAAAGCACCCACAGCACCACCAATTACTTCTTTCCTGTGCGAAGCGGACAGATGTGGCAGTGTCTTGACAAAAGGCGTCAGAACCGACTCGCACAACTCGCGCACGTACTCCGAACTGTCTGCATCTGCTGAACCATACCTACAGTACTTTCAAAACACCCACCATCAACATTTCCACTACCTTTGTTTGAGCTCCAGTGATTTTTGGGTGGACAAATGTCATTCATTTGCTCTCTTGTGTAGCTGACTATTTTAGAATTGAGCATTTTCAGCGACTGGTTTCTTTGTGCCTACAATGTGCCTGGTGACTAGCACTTGAACAGCGTTTGCACGTATACTTTTGGTACCAGTCCGCCTCGGAGCTGCCGGCCGATAGCCATTTCGCAGTGTTGACTGAGCAAAAATCCCTGTATGTTGTAGGCAGCGAGGAAACGAATTTCTGTAGTTGCCAACGACCAGTGACCCAGCTGACAAGCCGACTGATTGGGTCGGTAAGACGGGGAGAGCGCCAGTGGCTGGTGGTGGCTCGGTTGGACAATATCGTCAGGACCCGGAGACTTCTTGGGACCAGCCGCTGTTCGCACAGATGTCAGAGTGGCGTACTTTTTCAGTGACTGCCATGTCTTGGTGGTGGGCTTAGAAGCCAAGCCAGTGCAGATCGGAGCACCTTTGTCTGTTCGCACTGCTAACAGACAGTCATCGATGACTGAAACACTGGATCACGTCGCAGACCTCTCTATGCACTGTGCTTACTGATCGAACAGACGCGTTGCTCCATATCTTTACCCAGCAAGGCCTGAGCTTTCTCAGGAACGACTAGGTTGTCAGGCAGGGGCACTGCAAGAACAACATGCATTACGTACTGCTCGCATCTATCAATTAAACTACGGTTTTAGAATGTTTTGGCACGGTAAAAGAACATTCGGAACTGATGCATACTCTAAAGTCTGCCAAAAAAAACATCTGATCTACGTACGTAAGTACAGTACTATTTACATTGCATGAAAGAGGTACACAACGACAACACCCGCAGTAGGCAAACCGATGGTAGATTGACGTACGTGACCAAAGGTGGCAAGCTCAACTTACCGGCCATCATAGCTTCGTTGACAGTTTGAATAATGGCCTTTGTGAAGACAGGATGGCAGATCCAAGTGCACAGTGCCGAGTGTTTTCCCAGTCTCAGATTGGTGACCAGTTCCTGTTGATAGCTGTCCCACAAGTTCTGCACGTACTGCTTCCACAGCTGTCGTCGTTGATGTCGCAGACAGTCGTCCAGCCAGGACACCACGCGTCTGCGTCTGGTTTTGGGCGCGAAGCCCACAGTCAGACCTTTGTAGCTGGACGCACACTCGATCAGCGCTAAGAATACCGAGTATTTGTGCTCGAGAAAGGTGGTGTAGACTCCTTGCAGTTTTTTGCGCAGCTGACCGTCGCTTTTCGGACCGGCTTTCAACACCGGTGGCAGCTTCTCAGCGTTGGTCGAGGACAAAGAGGCCGAGCTGCTGCTGTAATCGGAGGTGCGATCGTAGTCGGCGTCCGAACGCACCGGCAGAATGTCTCTGAGATCGAGTTTGATGAAGTGTTCGATATCTCTGAAGTAGTCCTCGTCGTCAGGTATTGTGTGCTCGTGACCCGAAGGTGTCAGCTGCGTGATTTGCTGAATTATAAACACAGCCAAGTACTGACCGTCGAACGCCGACATTTCATTGAGCATCTGTTCCAACTTGAAGGGCGCAGGCAATTCTGAGAAGTGGACTCCTAGGTCGGAATTTATCAGCAACTGCACTTTCTTGAGCATCAGATTAAAGTCGTTCAGACTGTGCACCAAATCGTTGAGAAACCGTTCTGGAATTTGGTTGGGCAGCAGCCGAGTCAGCACCTGCAAAACGTTGTAAAAACAGGTTCGGTGGGGGAATAGGTCGGGAATCTGTTTTGTCTATTTTTGCGTGTTTTAGAAAAAAACAAGAAATTGGGCGTTCAAATAGTGCAAACAAAGCAAGAGACCTTGAATCCGGTTTTAACGATAGCAGTGACCAGTCGAGTGATGGCGACGGCCATGTGAGTGAACCTGAGAGTCTCTGCTTTGTATTCAAGCATTTTCAAAGGCAGACAGTCGGCGAACCACTTGTTATGGATGACACTGGGCGCCAGTCTCAGCCAGGCAGAAAGCAGAGCCTTGGTTCCGAGCACCATGGAAGGAATGGGTTCGAGGAAGGTGTGGGAGAGTTCGAGTGCCAGTTCCAGTTTGCCGGCGAAGTACCTTCCCATTACCGACGTTTGCTCATCGTACAGGGTAAACACATCGTCGTGTATCTCACGCATTTGCCGCATCAAGTTAGAGTAGTTGAGTTTCAGTCTAATCTCTGCATTCTCCTTACAGAGCGCTCGCAACAGCAGTGCTTTATGAGCAAACCTTGGTTCGGACTTGGCGCGCTCGGAAAGTTCGAAATAGATGCGCTCTGATTCGTTGAGAAGAATGTCTTCGCGTTCCTCATCGTCTTCTGTCTGATAAGACTCTGAGTCGAGTGAAGCTTTCTTAAACATTGCCGGCTGTGGCGTCGTTTGGCAATTCCATATTGGGCGTACGCACAAGCACACACATAGACAGTCCGCCTCAGTCACCTAGCAACCACGTTCACATGAAATGACGGCTTTTGCCTCCGCTGCAAGTTTAGGTTACACGAGCATGACGCAACACTATTGATTTGAGCTTACAAAACCTTCATTTCAAGTTTGTGAAGCGTTCATTAATTGTACTTCACACTACGTATACTCGCATCCTCAGACTTATAAGTCGTTGACACACAATCCCTGCAATGCAAACTTCAGTGAAAGTCAAAGTCTCCAAGCGTTCACCGGTGTCACGAAACGCTAGTGTATAGACCTGAGAGTTTAAAAAATGAACGCTAGCGCAATCCTAGAACCGATTTCTATGCCTAAAAAACAATCCGTTGGGCCGGTCTCCGCGCTTCCATAATAGCTTGAGCTTTGCAGCAAAATATAGACCGCGTAGCGAGATATTCTTTCTAAGAAAAAATTTAAAAAATATTTCGTGGAAAATTTTCACCTACGTACATACACTTTGCACACATACAGTACGTATGTATAAGCATTGGCATCGCCAGGTTATCTCCACTATCAAGTTCGCCACAAAAGTAAGAAGTCAGATCAATTCAATTGCAAAGAGACAGTACAAACAGTAGGTGCATGTTCTACTCTGCGTAGAATACTGTAGGGGAGCTGTTGTTTACCCACCTGCTACGTACAGTACAATAAATTGCCACCAAAACTGAGCTCAACAGCTGAGAAGGATGACCTATTTTGCCTAGACAAGGTAAAAAAACTAGGTGTATGCAAGCTTTCTAATCTAAGCTTAAATTCTAATGTCTAAATATGTGGTGGTGGTAGTGCAGTAAACCAAACGAACGGATGTACATGCAAATTTTGCGTTCTGTTTCCACTGCGTTTCTTGTACATTTTAACTTGATCGTAAGCACAGAAGAGTTTAGAGAGTTGTTTTGTTTGTGTTTGTATTGCATGTTTATTGTAGGTGATGGGCACGTTTGCTGGGCATGCCCTACCGGGCTCGTTTTTCATAGCATTTGGTTTGTGGCACACGCTCATGCTGTGTGTTCGCTATTTTCGTGTGAAATTATTGAGACAGAGACGTTTCCAGGTACTCTATATGAGTTCTTCTAATGTGTATGGGTACTGTATTTGTTTAGTGTGAGATTTGCTTCAATTTTGGGAGACTGATTCCAGTGGAGAGTGGAGTGGTAAAGTTTGCCGGTTGTCTGTTCGGTTTGTGGACCCAGTTTAGTGCCGGTTACGGGATGGAGGAAAAGTCTACATATGAAGCGTTCATTCGATGGGACAACTCGCAGCACATGGCCATGTTCGGAGCGTTCGCCTTCGCTGGATTGGTCGAAAGTCTTCACTTCTATCAACTCAATGTGGGTTTTGCTTGGTTTTGGTCGATTTCACTGCTTCAACCTTTAGCTGCCCCAGGGCTGCACTTACATGTCAAATATATTCGCATTCTGCTTTGAACTGGTGCTCTTTACTTTCCACTTGCACGGACGGTCTCCCATAAGCAAGCAGGTATGTCCATGGACTTTCGAGTTTCCAGCAATTGTAAAAGAAAAAGCTTCAGATGCACATCATAGTGGTCTACCTAGTTGTAATCACGCTAATGGTGATGCTGTTGGAGTTGCACAACCGTGACGTGGTGTTGACTGGGTTGTGCCGAACGTTTCTGTTCTTGCTGCAGGGCACCTGGCTGTGGCAGGTACTCTGTCATTTACCAAGCCTTGCACTTGAGCAGAATTTCAGGTAGGATTTGTGCTGTACCCCAAAAACTGGAATAAGCAATGGGAAGACTGGGCGGACGACGACCTCCAACAGATGAGGGGTGTCCTGGTTCTCTTCTCTATGCATGTTTTTGCCGACGTTCTCATCATTCTGGCCATTTGGCTCGCTGTCGCTTCCTATTTCGGTCATTATAGAAAGGCTAAGCCCGCTCCCGACCGTGAGTGACAAAGTTTGTTTGTTTGCTTGCTTGCTTGTTATTTTACTTACAGTCTGATTCGTTTGGTTTTAGCTTTCTGGTGATGTCTTCTGACGGGCGTCTGAATGCGATGCATAATTTCATTGTTGTTTTCTGATTAGCACAGTTTTTGTTTGTTGTACTAACTGTTTTGGTTCGATTCCTAATGCTCTTTGATACAACTGTGTAATAAGCAGTACGTAGTACCAAAGCAACTACCAAAAAGCAATGGCTGAGGCTGATGTACAGTATATAACACTAGACTGATCCTGCCCTCATAAAATCAGAATTTTACCCGGAAGATCTGTCTTTCTTGCCCGGAAGATCTGCAAGATTGTTCAGAAAATTCTTAAGATTGTCAATTCTGCGTCAAGTATCATTAGTGCTACAAATTTTACCTCATAATAACAAAAATATACATGCATGGATTGCGTTTTAACGGCAAAGGTTTTGTGTGGCAGTGTTCCAATCTAGATTGCGCAGATCACAAAAGCTCAACCACCATACAGAATGCCATACTTCAATCTTTGCGGCGCTTGGCCGCTGCCGAATCTGCCTCCGAGATTGTAGATTGGCTCATTTCCTATTTCGTCGTCTGGCAGCACTCTAAGACTAAGTCCTGACGACTGTTGGTTACCGCCGAGCGCAGCGTCGACTAGTGCGTAGTAGGGCTGCAGTAGAGACACGGTACCTCCATTTCCGGCTCCAGCTAGTCGAGCTACTTGAGAGAGATCTCTCATTCCAGACGCACTGTACGTAGCCTGTCTCCATGGCAAGCTATAGGAAATTCCACTAAAACGTCATTCTTGAAAATTAGTATTTTTCAGAATTCCTATTTGAGGAAACTGACCGGAAATTGGAAAACTGCAACTTACAAAGTCAAGGTGAGAAGAAAGACTCTCATCGTCGTCAGTACAGTCCGTCGGTCATGTGTTTACGACGAGTTTGTGTCACCAGGTTCAGGCAGAGGAGACCTAATTCTCAGATCTCTCTTCTGTCTTTCAAGTCTTTAAACATTTGACAGAGACCTTCTCTAATTGTGTGACCCAAACCTACATCTTCCAATTTTAGTATATACTGTAGACGTAGTGTACTGTAATTTGACTGTAGGTAATTGTTTATTGATCTACTGTGTACAACTTTGGTCGGGGTATTAGACAGCAGTGTCAGAGTAAACTCTGGTTCTGTAGGAGTTTCTAGATCCGCACTGTTCCACCAAGATGGCCTTGGCGGTTCGCGGACTGGTCACCGTGGTGGTGTCGCTGGAGCCGCCCGAGGAAAGTCGGGACGCCTTCCGCACCAGCACTTCCAGGTACAACTTGACTTTGTTGGTGACGGCGATGAAGATGAGGGCGTTGAGCGCCGACGACAGCATGGCCAGGAGAATGCTGATTTCTATGAGCAGCGTGTCCAGACCCGAGTGACAACCCAATCCCAGCAACATGTACCACCGGCGCATCATTTCGTAGAGAGAGAGCAGATGGAAAATGAGAAAGAAGACCACGATAGACAGGATCGACACAGTGGCTCTTAGTTCGCGTTTGTTGGCATGCGTGCGACGTTTGGAGCGTTGACGAATGACGTGGATGGTGAGCCAGCTAAACGACGCCATGGCCGCGAACGGCGTGATATGGTAGAGCATACTGTTGGCCAGAGCGTAATAGACCACGTTGTACCAGTAGTTGCGAGCCAGTCCGTAATTTAAGCCAACGATTGTGCGATTTATCGTGCGCACATGGTGAAGCTGCAGCTCCATGAACATGGGAACGCGGAACGACACTGCTGCCACCAGCAACGCCGCCACCATCACACGCGCGCGCCCGATTGTGTCGTGCATGCGCGAGACCACTGGACGCGAAATCTGCAATCAACAATTTTCAATCTGTCAGCTCTAGCTAGATGTCGCACCTTCCAATAGCGATGCACCGCCAAAGCGGCCATGGTCCACATTTGCACTGTATCAGCGACAGCTACCAAGCGAGAAATGATCAATCCAGCGTACTGTCTGTAGGCCGAGCAGAAGCCGTACCAGGCACTGGCTCGAGTCATGGCAAAGTCGCACAACAGCGGAATGACTTGCGTGACGGTGGTCAGCAGCTGCACAATGTCTACGATCAGCAGTACGTTCAGATAAACCAACACTCCAGAGGTGATCTTGGGCGGTCTGTGCAGGAAAAACAGTGCCAATGTGTTGAGAACGACGCCGCCCGTACAAACTGGGACCAGACCGCACATGTTCATCATGTAGAGTACATTGTACAGTTCTGGGTCGTGATGCGACACCTGAAAGGCTCACTAGAGCAGTTGGTCTACAAGTTTCAGTCTCGGACCTGCAAGCACTTTTGCATGTGGTCGTACCGCCACGTTCCGTTGGCAGAGTGTTTGTCTTGACTCTGGTTGCTGTCCGAAGGAAAGTGCAGTTGCAAGCTTGCCAGAAGCGAGCTGCTGAGCAGAGAATAACCTGCGCGTCCGTAGCGCATATCGGAGCTGCAAAGAGAGCACGCGTTTTAGCCACCAGAGGGGCAAACAAGCAATACATAATAATACCTCGGCGTAGTGCGCGCGAGCATAGTTAGAGTGAGAGTTAGAAAAGTAAACCGAGCATGCACTCTGCCTACGTGTTGAGCGGAGTTTCGCCAGCTGTCGCGTTCTCATCAGCCATGACTTCGCTGGCAGGCTCGGGTGCCAACCACCGAAAAGCACCACCGGTCGGTATGCATGCGAGACGGAGTTGGGCGCTTATAAACACTGATTTACGTCAAATTACAACCCACCGACTCACTAAATGAAATTAAGGTGCTTGTGCGGGCGCCTAAACAATACCTCCCTAATAAATACACATCTAACGCAAAGCAATTTCAACTGTTTCTCTTCTCGCATTAGATGCACTTGTGCGAACTCGCTGTTGCGTAAGTAATTAGACTAGGGTCTAATTGCAAAAGAAGGAAAGGTGAAGGCTGACATTCTTACATTTTGAGCGGAGGTGGTCTCAGAAAGGAAGGCCAAAAAAAGGCGTCCGAGCCGAGTGAGACACGTGAGCAAACATAGGGCTTTGATTTAAAAGTCAATTTGATTCGTCTAAT
This sequence comes from Sabatieria punctata, assembly GCA_030248155.1. Lineage (NCBI taxonomy): Eukaryota > Metazoa > Nematoda > Chromadorea > Araeolaimida > Comesomatidae > Sabatieria > Sabatieria punctata. The sequence goes on along the minus strand of JASANB010004444.1, from coordinate 19,159 downwards.
AATCCATAACCCGAGGGGTGTCGTGTCAGCCGACGGAAGAGCTGTCGGAGCACAAAAGCCACCAATTCGATATCTCCTACGTACATACGGTGCGGTGCGGTCGGCGGCTAATAATCCTCCAGCCGCAAATTGGTCGTGTTATGCCGGCCGAGTGATCCAAAGCTATTTTTAACCAATTTTAGCACGCCATTTTAAGTGCCACTCACCGTCTTAGCACTAGGTGGCACCACCACCGTTCTCTAATCGAGCGTCAACACTTTGCATTATGTTTGTGCTAATTACCTCCTCGTTGTAGCAGTGGCTCGCATGGCTCCCTCTTCTTCAGTTTCTGTTAGGAAACACCCAATGCACGCTGCTTCCATCACCAAAACACGATTGTGCGGCCGTTCTAAGACTGTTTTGTGAGCCCGATTATTGGTTTACGTCTGTCAGGCTTCCGGGTAGAGCGGTACCTGGCACTACCATGTCACCGAATCTTAATTAATTAGACAAGACAGTTGCACACAAGCGCAACAATTTATGGAGATCCCTTTTAGAGCTGCGCCAGCAAAACACTTTGGCTGGATGCACTAAAGTCAATAACGTTCAAATTAGCATCACTTTAGTTTTTCTGCTCAACTCAATCTGATTTTTCCCGACTGAGTAGAAAGTAGAGTTGTGGAAAACACTCGTTAGAACTTGAGCTTAGGTTGAGCAGATTCACCTGCTGGCTTCCCATTAACTTATTACTGGCTTGCTAACCTAATAGTTATCACTTCAGTATCGACCTCTCAAACCAGGAACTGAGAAAAACCTAAAACTAAACCAGATGAATGTTTACAAATACTTCGCTAGGAAAATGCGATACAGAAACCTTACAGCGCACCTACAGTATGTACGTATAATATACGCTCGGAGTTTCTTGCAGAGCATTCAAACATACAGATTTATTAGCTTTAGGTAGTAAAAGAAATATATAATAAAACTTTGTTGCTATGCACAAAACGCGATAAATATACTGTAACAAAACATAGTCAGCTGCCAAAAACAATAACCGATCACCTTACAAACTCACTGCACGTGCATCCATCAGCCAACGAAGACGGAGCAGAAATCACGATGCGGGATGGTAACCAAAACCAAAAACCCTACCGAAACTCAACAGCCATTATACAAGCACGAAAAGTACACAAATAGAACAAAATGTTGGCAAGAAAGCAAAGAATTCATTTGCATAAACTCACAAAAACAACTTTGTCTAAACACGTTCCTGTCTGCCTGTTTAAAGCAGATAGCACAGATGAGGCTACTTCTTATAATTAGAATTAAATTAGTTTTCCATTTAATAGGATTCTGAAAACCGAATGGTTTTGCTCCACGCACGACTAGCAATGCTACAGAAACAAAAAAACAAACGCACGAAAACCGTAGAAAAATAGATAGTTCTGGGATTGGGCTAACAAACAAACCTAAAAAACTATATTGAATAGCGAAAAAATATGAGCTCTATGGAGCTAAGAGGATATGGACAAGGACAAGTAGAACTTGGCTACCCTACAACATAATGCGCGTGTGTAGATGGTTTGATTAGAAGATGGAAGAAAACAAATGAAGAAGATTAAACGTAACAAAGAAACAAACAAACAGAGATACAGACGGTTCCCTAAAACGCTCAACAGTTGGTGGTAGCGCATACATAAATGCATTAAAGGAATCCTTGTGACTAGCCGGTCGGTCGTTACGCTTGTTGTTGCTCTTCCATTATTTTGCTAAGGATTTCGGCGGTTTTGTGCGAATTTTCTCCTTGCACAATGCCGTCATGGTCACCATCCACAACGAACACCTGCGAATCGTTGCACACCTACAATCGCACACAATTAGAAATGGTTTTATATATTGTTATATAGAGTATGACCGTCTGGCACTAAACGCCGTTTATGGTACTGGCATCATAGAGTATGGTACCCCCACGTTCGGGGACTGTGATGATACCATATGTGGTGTCGTCACTATACATATATGGTATCCCCATCCATGGTCATGGGTGCCGGTTCCATATGGTACGAAATCTGAACGGAGTGGTACCATACAGTATATGGTACCGGTACAGATACCAACGCCAAGGCAGGGGGTACCATATATGGTACCGGCATCTTATATGGCACCGTCACCATATATGGTATCACCACAGTGGCCAAACGTGGGGGTACCATATACGGTGCCACTAGCTTAGGTACCGGTACCGTATGAGACCAGTACCATAAACGGCGTTTAAGTGCCTGACTGTAAGAGCCGAAGCAAGCATCACAGGGTTTTCGAGTTTTTTCATCCAACTAGGTTTTAAGGCATTTTTATAAGCTGAAAACAGGTTTTTACCGCTCTTTTTTCAGTCAGATTAGAGGTTTTAAGACCATTTTTTACCCAAAAACCCCAAAAAAGGTCCACAAAACCCCCAAAGCGGTTGTCAGAACCCATTTTTGACTTAGTATCACAACCCTACTAGGGTAGGGTGGGACCTGGCAAAGGACCCGAGCGAAAAAGCCAGCGACACGTATGTACGTATGAAGGCAGCCAAGTAAAGTGGAAGAACGACTCACTTCGCCAACTCCATAGTCGTGTCCGACATCAACAACACGACCGGCAGTCTGCTCGGCTCTGATCAGGTATATCTTGCCGTTGAATTTGTGTTTCGGGTCGTACCTGCAACCAACACTCAGTTAGCTGCTATGTAAATTGTTAGTCATATAAAAGCTAGGTGCGAAGTCTCACTTGTCGGCGCAGAGGAATTTGTTCCTGAGAGACTCGCAGGCCCAGGCCAGTGTCTCTGAGCTCTTGAAGATGCCAGTGGTCATGGCGGCGTCAACCACCATCTGCACGCGCGCCTTGAAGTTGGGCGCCTGGCGCAGTTCCTTGCGGAAGCTGTTGTAGTCGACGTTGGCGAAGCGCAGAGTGAACGAGCACATCAACTCCGACTCGAACAGAGAGTTGTTGGCTAGCGAATCGCCGGAAAAGCCGAAAGCGGCGCGGTAGACGTGTCTGTAGGTCTTCATGTAGTGATGCGAACCGTCCAAGAGCACCAGTTTGTCCATAGAATCGGACTCCTGCTTTTGCAACAGACCGGCCATCTCAAAGGCAACGCAAGCACCATAGGAATAGCCGACCAAGCGGTACGGACCCTTCGGCTGTTTTTGCTTCATCACCTCAAACAGCACACTGTGTAGGCATCAATTACAGTCTATTTACAGTAGATTTTGAAGAGTGTGATTGTTTTGTGTGAGTGTTCGAATGTATTCGTGTTGTGTAGTTGCTTTGAGTGCTTGTGCTGTGTGCGTGTGCTGTGTTTTACTAGTACCCGACCCATAAACTCTTGCAGTACGTACATCGATGTAGTACTCGGCCATTGACTCGATTGACTCCTGAGGTACGGTGGGGGTGCACTGCAAGCAGTAGCAGGGGAACGGCAACTGACTGGCCAATCGTTTGAGAGGCGTTGCTATTCCCTCTATGGAGTGGACAAAGAAAGCCGGCCGTCCCTGTGTCTGATCATTCAGCTGCACCAGTTTCACAGTCGGCAACAAATCATTGACATCGATTCTCAGTCTGAACGCAGAAGTATAGTAGTACAACGAACTGCGCCAAGAAAGGGAAAAAGTTAAAGTTACTTGAACAGTTGTGCCATCTGTTCTTCGATGTCCTGAAGACGCACCTCTTCTTCCTCGCGCTCCTCAGTCTCTCGGGGAACCGAGCCACCGCCAGCCTCAGCCAGCTCTTTAAGCTTTTGCAGATTGAGCTGAAATGCGTTGCTGCTGTCATTTGAGCAGCTCGAATCGGCTGCTTACCGTTCTGATGTCCTTCATCGAGAGCACAATGTCGTAGTCGCGTTCGAGCGCCTGTTTGATCTCAACGCCCATCAGCGAGTCGAGACCCAAGTCGCCCAAGCAAGAGGTCATGTCCAGCTGGCTGACGTCACTCACTCCCAGAATGTGTGCGATGGTCTGAATCACGTCGCCGCCACTGCCTCCCGTCTTCTTGTGTCCGATGTCTGCGCGTATGTAGCTGCTGACGATCGGGTGGTTCCAGGAGAGAAACCGGTCCAACGCTTGCAGACAGCTGGGCATGCGCTGAGGCAAAGTACCGCCGACCACAGTGGTGTTGTCTCCCATGTTCTCCAGCACAACGCCCACATCACCGATGGCACCCCACTGAATGGCCATTCCTGGAAGTCCGTCTGCTCTTCGCATCTCAATTACTCGTTCCATGGTGCTGTTGGCCCAGCCGTAGTTGGTCTGCCCTGCGTTGCCACGACCTCCCACCACTGACGAAAAGGCTACAAACCTGAAAATCATCTCTTTCTTTCTTTCCACCCTCGTTTGCCAACAGAGTTTTACCATCTCAACTCGTCACCGCACATGGATCTGGTTGCCTTGTCCAGGTATTTGGTGCCCCAGTACTTGGCAGCAGCAGCATCTCTGAAGTTTTGGATGTGCTGGTTCTCAAACAGACAGTCACGTAGCACCATGGCTAGATGGAAGACACCACCAACAGGTCCAAGCTCCTGACACTGCTTGATCAACCGGAAGCTCTCCTCTTCTTCAGCCACGTTCAGTGTAGACACCAGAATTGAGATGCCTGTGCGCCGCCAGAAGTAAATGCACCGGGCTTGGTACCCTGTGCGGATACCGGATCTGCTTGTCAGCACTAGTCTAAACGATTCATAGTTAGAAGCAAACAATTACGAGGATACATACACTATTGATTGGCCACAAAAAAAACTGTCTGGCCTTTTTTCAATTGGTTTTCTTTCCGAGACTTTCCGCATTGCTTCGAATGGCCGCCATTCCGTCAATTCTCAACTGAATGAAGCGATTTTAGGCGCAATTACTATTATTTGTTAAAACTTTGTTTTGCTGAAGTAGCCTGCCTCCTGTAGCCTGGAGTTATGCCCTACCCGAAATGAACTGAACTGAAATTTTGGGATATCAAATTTGAACATGTATCTCACGAACCCATCATCGGATTTTTCCCAAATTCTGCAAGTTAACCAATCTATACATGGACCTAAAAACCCGAAGAAGTCACCTTTATAGCACAATCGGTAAAAATCTGGCGGGTTTTTACTTTCTGTAAAGGTAAAAATTTCGCATGGCCAAAATGAGATGGCGCCCTCTTAACATAAAGCACGATTGTACAGCCTAATTTAGGTGTTCATTGTGTCACCTTTGTAATTCACAACCTCATTAGTTCGTATACTCCTGCCTTCTTTGCAAGGGATAATTCGTTTTCAAGAATACCAATGTTTTATACTGAAGGCTAAAATATGGCCAGATCAGATACTAACCGGCAGTGCTATAAAGCTTACCTCTTCAGGGTTTCAAGTCCATATAATGATTAGTTAGTCTGCAAAATTTCGGATAGATCCGATTAAGATTTCGTGAGATATTCATATTCAAATTTGATGTCTGAAAATTCGGATCAATTCAATTTAGAAAGGCATAACTTCAGGCTACAGAAGGCTAGGACTTAGCCAAAAAAAACTTCAAACAAACATTAAAAATCATGCCAAAAATCTTTTCATTCGGTTGAGAATGGGCGGAATGGCGGCCATTTGAAGTAATGCGAAAAAATCGAAAAAGGTCAGACCTTATGGATCACTGTATGTAATCTCTGTATTTGGAGAACATACTTTTTGGCACCACGGTTGATAAGCCACTGCGCTACTTCTAGACCGAATCCACCAAGACCGCCAGTGATGAGGTAGACATGCTGAGGATGGCACAGGGCCCGACGCACAGCCTTCACTTGAATGGGTTTGGGTATGACCAGATGGTCTTCTTCAGGTCGAATCTGCACCAGCACCTTACCAATGTGTTTGCCACTAGCCATGTAGCGGAAAGCCTCTTCTGCTTTTTCTCCTGTGAAACAGGTAGCCGACAATGGTTGCACAACTCCGGATTTGATTCCTTGGCGCAGCATCTGAGCCACCTCCTGCCAGTCAGGGTTCTTGGCATCAGTCATCAGTGCGTCCAGCAGGATTCCATGGAAGGTGACGTTTTTGAGAAACAGCGACATTCCCAGTGGCGTGTTGTTGGACAAATCGTACTTGCCAATCTCTAAGAACCTTCCATGCTGGGCCAGACAACGCAGAGATGCTTGCAGTTTGTCTTCGCTCAGGGAATTGAGCACCAGATCAACTCCTCTGCCTTTGGTCTTTTGTCTCACATGCCACTCAAATTCGGTGGTCCTACTGTTGCTGAAATGCTTGTCTTCAAGTTGTGGAAATCGCTTTTGCAGAAACTTTTTCTTCTCCTCTGTTCCCACCGTTGTGTACACCTCACAACCCATGGCCAAAGCCACAGAAATCGCCGCTTGTCCCACTCCCCCTGAGCCACTGTGAATCAGCACACTGTCACCTCTGCGCAAGCGCCCGCGAATGACCAGAGCGTAGTAAGCTGTGCAGAAGACCACAGGCACAGTAGCAGCTTGCTCCAGGCTCCAACTGTCAGGTACTTCCCAGCTGAATTCAGTGTCCACAACCACTGTGGTGGCCAGCGCTTGGGCCGGCAACATGCCCATCACTCTACGTCCACTGTCAGTCAGACGACCAGCAAACTCCATGCCATACAGACACTCACGGTCAGCAAAGTGACCAGGGATGGCATCTGGAGGCAGACGACCGGTGGCCAACATGACATCGCGGAAGTTGACAGCTGAGTAGTAGACAGCACACAGACGCTGGGTGTCATTGCGATCTGGCATGGCATCCCAGTACTGGTTTGGGCTCTCCACCCAACAAAGACTGCTCAGATCACCACGCACTAGTGTGTTGATGAATGCGTGCTCCGTGTCCATGTATGTGTGCATTTCTTCTGCAATGGTATTCAGGTCACACTCAATTAATGCAAGATTATAAGCTAATACACTTACCATCCTTCACGATGATGTGTCTGAAGCTGCCAAAATCTCCATCTCTGTAATTGTTTGCATGGAGATCTTCCTTGATTGTTTTTTGCACTTCAGGCATGTCCAGTGTGAGAGCAGGAGGACCGTCTCTAGTCTTCAAACTCACATCAACGATTGTTCTGAACCGATTGGCCTTGGAGCTTTCTTCTCTGAAGCACAGAGCCATTCCCACCACTCCATTGTCTCGCACTTCTGTGTTGGTCAGCCAGATTGTCTTTGTGTCTGGTTGTCCCAGGTTGTCTTCAATCATTTTCTGCAATGGCTCGATCCAAGAAAAGTTATGCACATCATCCACACTGATGAACTCCGGTTGTCGCGGTTCAGATGGCTTCCTATGCAGCATGTAAATCGTTGAGGGCATGCCAGGGTCGGTTTGGTGTCCAACCACACTGAAGCCTGCCATTTCAAACAGACCGGTCCATTGCTTGTGGCTCATGTAACTACCATAGACCCGCGAGCCGTCACCAGGCGCAGGTAGTGCCTCATCAATCAGTCCATGAGAACTGAGTGCCAGTTCGTAATTCTTAGTGAATTCCACGACTAGACACAGTCCATCATCTCTTAGCATTTCCTTAACTTTTTCCAGATAGCGCGGAATGTCAGTTTTACGACTCAAAATCTTGTCCAACACTATCACATCGTGGTTTCTGAGGTTGTCGGGAATGGCATCACCAGCTTCGAGGTCGAGTTTGGCCACCGAGCCAAACTGTTGAATGTATGACTGGTCGAGGGCTTCAACTTCAGGTCCAACTACCACCCAGTCCATTTCGATCAGAGGATGACTGAGCTGCAACTCAACAATTGTTTTCATTGTGGTCAGTTCGGTGGGTTCTATGAAGGCGAAGGTCAAGTAGTGTCCAGCTTTGTTCTCCAAAGCGATGTCCAGCGATGGCTTGATCGATCGCTGGTAGAAGGATGAGGCCCAGAGTTTGTCCATTTCAAGAGTGGGTAGGTCGTTCAGCGCAGTGTTCACCAGTCGACTCACGAATGTGCTCACGTCATCTTCTGCACGCTCCAGACCAAACAGTCGATGGTAAAACTGGGACAAAGTGCAGTTTGGAGAATCCAGACACTGCGATAGGTAAGAATCGTCCACCTTTACATTGCTGGGCAACCTTGACAGGGCTTCAAGGAACATGGCTGCATTGGGAAGTGCTTGAAGTATTCCGGTCTGTTTCCATTTGTGCCATCCTTGCGACAGCATGGCTTCGCACAGTTGATGGTACCTGCGCAGATCATCACGCACATGCAAGAAATCGCCATCCAAACACTGATTGTCATGGTGCTTGACAAAGTAAATACGCTCGAGGAACAGGGCACCACTTGAGACATGCATTCGTCGCGGCACAGTCTGGGCAGTCAGATCACAGGTTTCCACGCCACCTGCCACACAGCCGTTGGTGTTGATGTCGTTGCGCAGATGAATCAACTCGAGGTCGCCTGAACTACGAACTGTGTCATAGCATACGCACTACCGGAGTTTTCCACTTAGTATCCCAGGGGATATAACACGGAAAATCACGTTTCTCAGTGAAAACATTGCCGCCATTTAATATCCCAGAGATATTAATTGGACAAAGCCAAGGGATATTAACTGGAAAAGGCATGGGATATTAACCGGAACCATGTTTTATCATAGATACAGTATGCGTGTGTAAAGAAAATTATAACAAATTTGACATAAACATTGCCGCCAAGTAATATCCCATGGGATATAAAGCGGAACAATGGGTCCATGTAATATCCCAGTGGGTTATTAAGTGGGGTGGGATACTAAGTGGAAATCTCCGGTACGTACTGTATATACGTTGACATGTAAACTGCAGTTAGCGTTTGACCCACACAGGCAACAGGTCTGGGCCCGGCCCAGGGGAAGGGGAGCCGAGTCATAGTCTGCTAGGTGTGGTCCAGCAAGGTTTCACCCAGGGAGCTAAATTTTTAAAAAGTATCAAAATCCATTTTAGCACTTTTTATTTATTAGTTAGGCAAATTAAATAAAATTTATTTAATTCACTAATTTTTAATTTTAAGCAGCCAAATTCCATTTAAGAGTTAAAGAAGTCTAAAATGCAAGAAAAAGACTTGTAACAAACAAGGATATGTGCGCTAAGAATTAGTGTTTTTATCAAGTTTTAGCGCTGTAAGTATTGTACTTAAACGTCATGGGTTGGGTCTCCTAAACTGCCTCGGGGGAGGGGATTGGGGCATTTTCATGTAGTAGTAACACCTAGTACATGTAAGGTTTCATCCAGTTTTCGGTGGTCTAAACAAAATCGATCAGACCATAGATGTTCAGTAATAAAAATAGTCGCAAAATATATGGAGATCACAGTTCAAGAGCTACCCATCCCAGCACCTCCTAATGGATGACGGATACACTCCCTTTCCAATACAATTAGAAAGAAAACATTAGCAAAAAATGACACATCTTATAATGCGTTTTCAAAGTTAATTTTCAAAATTTTCCGCCCTCATTACACACCTCCTGATGGTACCAGTACCATATAGCTGAGAGTAATATGTACGTACGAAGTGATACTGTGAGGTGCACATTCAAGCTGATAATGCGTACTGCATTCAAAGCGCAAAGGGGTAGGTAGAGGTTTACCGATTTTCTCGATAGAGTTGAGATGGCGTTCGGGGTCTATGCGCACGTAGCGCAGTCTGACCGGTAATCGCAGCGTGTCTGCGCGCTCAGCCAAGAGGGCCGTCTGGAGCAAGGAATCGAGAAAGGTGACCCAGTTTCCGGTCCAGTAGAGGGTTCCGCGGTCGCCGCTGTTGCAGGTGCGATAAATTCCTCGGAAACTCTTGCCGTACTCGTAGCCGCGCAGCAGAAATTCCTTGTAAACGTCGTCGGTGCTCAGTTCCACGCGCTCGCAGGTCAGATTCGGCGGGTATTTGTCGATGTCGTCGTAGAAGAACGGCCGACTGCCCTCCACCATACTGATGCGGCCGGACGCCGCCAGAGATTCTCCCTCCATTATTTCAAATTGACCGTTCTCCGGCAAAATGATCACGTCGAATTTAACTGAAACAACTCGCACCGATTTACTCTTGTCAGGATACACTGTACATTGTCTGTATGTAAAATCACAATGACCTACTCATCACTCACATAACTGCGGTCATTTTCTCCACCGGAGACCAATTAATTGCTAGTCAATGGTCTATTTCTATAGTGGGCAGAGTTTTACAACTACTGTACCTAAATTTTTACCTTCGTACAGTCAGGTCCATACATGTAACAGATGATCCGCCGAAGGGTTGGGGGGGGGTCTGGCGCCGGCCGGTGGGTCTAAGCCTAAATCCTAGGGAGGGGTTGGGCACTAGTAAAAACGGTAAAAAATCTCAAATTTTCGGTTAAAAATCGTCAAAGATCGCTAATTTGAGCTCAAACACAGCTAAAAAGTGCTGTTTTACAGGCGATTCTGGCAATTTTGTGGCTTCCTCAAAAAATTACTTGCCAGAAAAATTGGAGGGGTCGGAAAAATCGTCTCTGGGTGGGGCGGGTCAGGCCTAAGTCGGGTGGCGGCAGAGCCCCCGGACCCTCTGTTACATTAAACATGTATGGTCAGGCCCTTTAAACGACATATTGGCACCATAAGGTAAGGTACCCATACATATACTAGGGGGTTTGGGGGTTATCCCTTAGTTCAAAGAACAACCCCCTCACCAACCCCCGACCCAAAAGTAGAATCATATTTCAAGTAGTAGTAGTGGCACTAGTCAAACATGGGCAAAAGGAGCTGAGGGGATTGACCCCTCAGGCTTTGAACTACCCCCACAAAGCAGCCGCTACCCACTCAGGAATTTTAGGAAGAATTTTGTATAGAAAAGTATGATAAAAGTGTGTCTAGATTAGTTTTAAATATGCTCATAATGGCTTATTTTAATCTATTATAACGAAAAATAAGCTAAAAACCTTGATTTTAGTAAAAAATAATCGGAACCCCATCAACCGCCGCTACCCCCTGAGCCCCTCAGTATTTGAATATTTATCATCCCCTCAGCCGAAACGCTAGCATACGTATGTACATCTGGCTCCAGTAACAAACTGGCTCAGAAATAAACAATTTTTAGCTTAAAATTCGCTTGAAAAGCCTTTAGAAACAGAATCTGGCATTTCTGCTGCTGATATTAAAGAGAAATCGGTTTTCTTGGAAACCCTTTTTATCGTTTTTTGCTTGTTTTCAGTTCTAAAACGCTATTTGGCAGCACAAAATCGCGATTTTTAGCCTCCTTACTAAAAAACATGCTTAAAACGCATTTCCAGACGTTTTAAAGCTTTTTGAAATTTTGGACCGGCCCTCAGGGCGAAACACTCGACTCGACCCCCCAACCTGAAACTCCCCTACACCGGCCAGGACCTGTTACATGTATGCAAATAGGTACTGTACCTACCTAGGGGTAGGGGTACCATGCACTGTGGTGTTGCTGGTACCTTATATGGTGCCTCTACCTTCAGTTGCTTTAGTGGTAGCATGGTACCACTCCATTCAAATCCATACCATGTATGGTACTGGCACATTTGGTTATGGGTATGGGTACCACCACAGTGCCCGATCGTGGGCTCCCATTATTCTACGTACGTAGGTACCGATACCACATACGTACATACACTACGGCCTGACTGTGACACCTTCATTTAGATTTACGTAGGTTTAGGTTTTAGGTCTTGGCTTAGATTATAAGCTTAAGCAGCCAAGCTTTCAAGGGAAAGTTTGCCGACTGGGACAAAAGTGCAGAAATCAGTCAAAGCGTTCTCTCTCTAGTCAAAATAGTTTTTTAAACCATAGACAGATAATTTGGTGCGCACCTGCTTTTGTCATAATGGTAGGTCGATAGACGTTGACGTCATCCAGAATGACAGGTGTCTTGAGATAGTCGAGTCCCCTGATTTTGCAGATAGCGCGCCAGGCCATCACCATGTGTCCCGTGAAAGGGAACAGAATTCGACCGTCAATAATGTGATCCAACAAGTACTGGTCCTAAAGTCCCTCGACACTATGCTTATGCTTACTCTACCACCCAGCTACATACTTTGGTCTCTGGATTGTAGGGGTCAAAGTTGAAGGTGCAGCTAGCCGTCAGTCCGCCGCCGCCGCCTCGGCTGTGCTCCTTGGCGTTGACCACTGGCCAGTCGACAGAGTGGTCCCACTTGATCAAAGGAGCGATCATCGGAGTGGCACTGGGCACCGGCTTAGGCACGGCCGGGTAGAGGTTCTTGACCTGCATTGACACACCCGCCTCATACAACCGACCCAACGCTTGCAGGAAAAACTCCAGCGAATTCTCCTGACGAGCCTTCATCAGACCGATGTTGGTACAACTGGTCGGCAGAGATCGGCGTAAAATGGCTTGCATCAAGCAGTGAGGTGCCAGCTGAATAGGACTTGCTTAGAAGTACGTACATTATGTCAGTTAGGCTACCTCAATGGTTACTGCATTTTTGGGGATTTTCTCCAGAGCCTCGTAGAACAGTACTGGTGACATTGCGTTGTTGACTTGGTAGTCCGCCGAACAAGTTCTAGCTAACTCCGAACCGACCTCTTCCTCCGGAATGCTGGTCGAAATCCAACGACTGCTGCGCTCCTTCGGTTCAGTGATTACCTGAACAAGAACACAAGACTGGGTGGAATATTGGGCCTACAGAAAGTTGGCATACCTCATACATAAACTTCAGCATATCGGGTTTGATCTTCAGCATTTGAGGCGAGTGGAACGGTACGCCGGAGGAGTTGACAAACTTGGCGAAAATCTCTTCCTTCTTTAGCTCATCCACCATAGTCATTACCTGAAAGAGCAGTGAATTAAACAGCGAAGACTACAGTTGAGATGAGCGAGTGCCTTGTCGTAGTCTCCAGAAATGGTAACAGAGTCACTGCCATTGTGACAGGCCGCCACCACACCTTCCGGCACTCTTTTCTTCGCTTCCTCCCATGTAAGACCGACCGCCGCCATGCCACCATCTCGGTTCAGACCGCCATTGACTATTGTGTGGCCTCTGTAGTAAGCGCACAACATGGTTTGCTGTCTGTTCATGCAGCCGTCGGCGTAGCCACATGCCATTTCTCCCGTCGAATGACCGACGATTCCGTCCGGCTGAACTCCGACCAACTTTAGCAGATCAGTCAGAGCTATCTGTAAATGAATTCTGTGCTCAATGGGCTCGACAAATTTGTGACAGTGCTGATTCTAATCTCGATCGTGATAAAAGTCTTCCTGTCAGTGTACTCGACGCCGCAGACCATTTTGAATTTATACAGTCCCGTATTCTACAGCAAACCAGCCAAACCGAATAATTAGCTATGCAGCAGCATAAAGAGACGCAATGAGAAAGTGAAAATGTAGCGCATTACTTGAATGGCGGTAATGCAGATCATGCAGTGCATGGTGTTTTTGAACACTTCTTCGTCTCCCTTCATTATCAGCGAATAGGGATCGACGCCCAACGGTCGCACCGCCTCAGAACAACTCAAAATAGTTTTCCGAAACGGCTCTATGCACATCAGCTCCTGGCCCATGCCGGCCCACTGCGTGCCCATGCCTGAATAAATGAACCAGACTTGACGCGGCTCGTGTGTGGGCACCTTCTGAAAAATCCACTTTCAACAGCACAACCGGGGAAAAAGTCAGAGTCTTCGCACCTGAATGTCCCTCAGCGGTTCATTGTTGTCTTTTCGGTACAAGAGCGTGTAGCCTCTGAACGGACACTGGTTGGTGGGCAGATTAGCCAAGTCGGCCAACAGTTCGTGAAAGTAGCCATCGTCCTTAGCCTCGGCGGCTTTGAGCAACGTTTCAACGGCTTCCTGAGTTCGACCGGCCTGCATTATTATTTTCGGGAAGTCGGCTTTCGGGACCGGCTCGACCGGTGCCTTCGGGTGCGAGCGCAGCAAGATGTGCGTATTTGAGCCGCCGAAGCCGAACGAATTGATGCCGACCATGCCGCCGTCCCAAGGAGTCGGTTCGGTGACCACTTTGACTCTGCCATCACTGAGCCCAGGGATGTAGGGGTTGGGGGTGTTGAAGTGCAGGTTAGGCGGCAGCAGACCATGTTCCATCGCCAGAATGACTTTGGACACCGAGGCCAGACCGCTGGCCGGTTCTGCGTGACCCATGTTCGACTTGACCGAACCGATGAGCAACGGACCCTGCCGGTTGGTGCAGAACACTTCCGAGATGGCATTGGCTTCCTGAGGGTCGCCCACTTTTGTGCCGGTGCCATGCGTCTCCACATAGACCACTTGATTGGGGTCCACTTGGGCCTCACGATAAATTTCTTCAAGCAACTGCGCCTGGCGATGACCGCTCGGAAAAGTGATTCCTACAAAAAACAGGGTGAAAGTGAACAATCTATAGGTCCTTGCCGGTCAAATCGATAATTGGTGACGCACCCGAGCGCCTGTTTTCCAAATAAAAAGCATTCCTGTTACGCATCAGTATAGGGTGGCTCGGCCAGACTAATTATCGATTTGGCCGGCCACTGAGGGGCCTAGATTGTTCACTTTTGCCCCAAAAACCGTCCCTCTAACAGAACAAACTTCAATTTTTACGCCGAAAAGAGTGAGTTTGCGAAGTTGCAGTTGACCTAGCCTTTCACCAAATGGAGGTCGCGTTTTGTGGCATAATTGAGGAGAAAATTGTAGGACACAATTGAAACCGCGTCTTCGACTTGTAATTAGAGGCGCCGCAACCGCTGTTTAGACAGACTCTCTGTTGCACAGTTCCGGCGCCGATTCGATGAAGACAGATAAATAGAAACATACCCTGCTCTTTGTACCCGTCAGTGTTGCTTTTGGCGTGTACTACAGTGGCGTAGCATCTGCGAGCTACCGACGATTTCTGCAGCAAAATAGCACCTATTCCTTCGCCTCGCGCGTAGCCATCGCCTGTAACAGCAGCGCTGTTGTGGTAGGTAGGTAGGCAAAAGGCAAACGTAAAATACCTTCAGAATCAAACGACCGAGAGTAGCCTTCTCCAGAGAGCATGCCGAGTCGCAGAAACTGGAGAGCGCTGTTGGGCAGCAGGGTGACATGAGCACCGGCAACGATGGCTGCGTCGCATTGGTGCTGTCGTATGGCGTCGACAGCTAGCTGCAGAGCGAGTAGAGAGCTGGAGCAGGCTGTGTCTACGGCGAAGCTGGGGCCGCGAAGGTCCAGAGCGAAGCTGAGACGGTTGGCGAACATGGATCTGGTGCAGCCGGTCAGAGTGTAGCCCACGATAGACTCGGCGTCCTGTGTCAGAGCACCGGCAGTCTCTGACGCCGAGCATCCCACAAAAACTCCCGTGCGGGTGCCGCGCAATGACTGAGGGTTCACTCCTGAAATTTGGTTTGGTGTAGGGTTTATGTGCAAGACGGGTGGTTGTGTAGAGAAGAGAATTGTGCGGCGCTGGCAATGCGTGCCACCAAGTTCAAGGTCCCCTACGCACACACTAGGCGGTCAGCCAGCCGGCATGCTCAGCCTCTACGCATGCGCGCAGCGAACGTTTAGGACTGGCCACACTGCAAGGGTAAATGACCCAGTCCAGCCGTTCCTTCTTACTCTTAGCCGCAGCTTGGGTCATCGCATCATGGCAGATCGGTATCGGTGGGTGGGACCGGTCTGAGACAGATAAGAATCGCTCCTACCGGCATCCATGATTGCTTCGTATGCCACTTCCAACAAGATACGAATCTGAGGATCCATAAACGACGCCTGCTTGGGCACCACTCCAAAGAACTGGGCGTCGAATTTGTTCAGCTGCTTCAGCTTGCCGTGTCTTCGCGGCAGACCTTGGTAACCTGTGCGAGCAATATCTTTGGACCAGGCACTAAACTGTGTTTGCAAGCTTACCGGGGGCCCATCTTCTGTCGTCGTCAGTCAGCAAATCTTTTCCGCTGAGCAGATTTTCGGCAAACTCGTCAATGTTGTCCGAGTCGGGGAAACGACCGGAGATGCCGGAAATTACGATTTCCTCGCCTAATCGCTCCTCCTGCACGCGCCACCAGGGAAGATCTGGCTCGTCCATCAGGTACTGAAAGGGAAAAGTGCGCTGAATTAACGGTCGAACAGATTTCGGTACTAGGAGGCGATGGAGTCCGAATGAACTATGTAGCAGTCTGTGTACATAAATGGACAAAACTCGATGGCCGAGGATATTGATGGCATCGTTGGTATCGGCGAGCGCGTGTCAGTCGGCTCTTACCGGTTTTCTCAGACTGGAATACACTGTGTACTGTTTTTGTTCGACGCAAACGTGCATCTGCGGCAAAACGGTATGCAAAGAAGAATTACATTGCGCCGTCATTATTTCCAAAAAACCTGTAAAATTGCCCTGGGTCGAACGGTGCACTGATACGGGTGCTGCTGACTATCTTCAACCCAGTTTTCGTTTTAAAGATTGACTTGTCTCCAGCGAAGGTCACACACTGGAGCACGACACGTATCATACGTACGTAGTACGTACAGTAGTCGTCACAGCAAGTAACGCGGAAATTGGCAACTCATTCAATTGTCTAGTCTAAGAGAGACTTTACGTGGGAGGTGAAAATAGAGACCGGTTTTGTGACGAGAGCAATGAAAGACAAGGCAAAAAGACTTACAGGAGGCTCTCCCATAAAGCTGTCCGAGTGGATGTTGTCGCTGGGAGTGTCTGGAGACGGAGTGGTCGAGTCGGTATCTTCAGACGAAGTACTTTGCTCCCAAGCAGCACCGTTTGAACGCCGACTACACTGATCTTTAGAGGGCATTTTTGAGAAAAACTCTGCAAAGCTCAGAAGCTCAGCTGCAGTTGTGGCTGGCGCGCACGGTCAGCAATGAAAACATTCGCACGACTTGATTTACATACTCAAAGCGCACACAAACAACCAACGGGCGAGGAAAGTAACATCTGTATGGGGCGATCGGATCTCTGACCCACGTTCCCGCCCGTCGACTTAGACTGGTTTTCCAGTCTACAAACGGCGGCACGTCACCGGCAGAACATAATAATAATACTGTTCCCGATGTTCCGGCATCTTACAAAACTGGCCAACTATTTATGTCGCCTGTTACGTACGAACGCAGCGGGGGCGAACATGCAAACACCAATAAAGCGGCAGCAGAAGCAGCGGTTAGACCGCACCGGCACACACCCTTGCCAGCCTTACTTAGTGGCCATCTGGTCAGTCAAAACAAGCAAGGGACAGTAGAAGGACGATCTCTACTATTGCGGGCAGGCCGCAGCGAGCCAGAACGGCGACTGGTCGCCGCGACACTTTCAAGGGCGCGACTTAGAACCTGTCGCCGGCCCATTTATCAAGGTCGGATGCAGCTCCCACGCACTTTCCTTACCGGCAGCAGCCTCCGCTCGTAGTGCCCCCATGCCACACACCCCCGAACCACTTTCAAATCAAATCCTACTTACATCAATTTGTGTGCCTGTTAGACGCAGGCACTGCCCGTCCGGTCGCCATGGCTCCTCTGTAACCACAACCTTCAATCTCATTGATTGCTAAAAAAGCAACTCCCAGTCCTCTCGTCCAATTGCACTGTGATTTTTGGCACGTACGCAACGTTCGTTACAGTATTATGTACGTAGATACGTTCTTGTTCGATGGTATGGATGTTCTCTGACGAACACATTACTTTCTCGCGGAAGTCAGATACGGTAAAAGAACTTGACGCTCTAGAAGCTTTACTGAAATCCTAAAACTCTCACTTCTGTATGCATAATCATTTTCCTACAGCTTTTCTGTGATTCTTATACAGTATGGGATGGGCCAAAAAATGTGCACCCTCTTTTTCGAACTAAACGATTCGTTCTCGGTCACTTCTTTGTCGATTTGGCTCACATCCATGGATCACGCATGGCTTGATTAATTAATATGATGACTGACTGGGTAGATACTGCGTAAGTTTGGTGCCAAAATTCTAAACTATGCTGGTTTGATAACCCGAAAACTAAGAATCAGGGTGGTCTGCGGAAATTCCAATTATTTCGGCAATTCAAAGAGTGTGGGTCTGAAAGTGCAGGAATGATTGGTACTGCCATTGCACCGCGCTCAATTAAAATTGGAGTGTTTCAAAAAGATGACAAAATGTGGATTTTCTTCGAAAAACGTTTTAAACGACAGTTCGGCTGCTTTTCGATTTTCCAAAAGCATTGTGGGAAAGGTTTCTATGGTGTGGAACAGAGTTCTAATATTCAGGTTCATTCATTTGTAGAACTTCCTGCTACAATCTGTGTTGATTAAAAACAGATTCAGTGCTTTGATTCCAGAAGGTACAGATTTCTAACTATGGAATTTTCGATCATGTTTTCGAAATTACGCAATTTTAGTGCACTGAGCTAGAAGGGTGCCCAGTCAGTATGTTATGTCCAATGGCCACACCAATCACTCCTGCAAGTTTCAGACCCATACTCTTTGAATTGTCAAAAAATTATAATTTCCGTGGACCACCCTGATTCTTAGTGTTCAGGTTAGAATTTTGGCAAAGAACCCATATGTAGGTCCAGACGCATACTTGGAAAATAGCTTTGACGTACAATGTACAATGGCCGTATGACCGGTGGGGAAAGATATTAGATCGAAATCAACGCTCCTTGTTCCATGGACGGCTGAAAATAGTTGGACACATGCGGATTCGATATTCTTATAACCAGTTCTACCGATATTGTGGCCGATGCCTGCTAGATAAATTTTACTTTTATGTTCAACGCGGCGTTTCCATAGCTAACAATTCTAATTGATCAAGGCTTAATTGATTAAGCAGATCAAAGGGAGGACTGGGCCGTTTGTCAGACTGCCGCCCTACCCCGTAAGTACTTGGACAAGTCCAGCTTCGTCATAGTATCGGTTTTGCAGTCACCTTTAGTATTCTAATAAATAATTGATCTAACAAACATTTTAAAAAATTACTCAAAGATTGCTTCGCTTAAAGTTATATTGGGGCTCGGGCCGGGAGGCTCTGGCCAAAGCTGGTGGTGGAACCCTTAATCTCCACATGGATGGTGATCCATATGGCTTAATCATCCGAGTCATGATCGAATGATGATGAAAATAGGGTTTGTTCTGAAAACCGGTAAAATGTTTACCTGTTGCTTATTTTGCTTGTCATAGTCACTTCATAGTGGCCACTGTTTTCTTATAAATTATTTCTTTAGTTAATTCGAATATAACAGCAGATCGAACCGAAACTTTTTTCTTAATTACCAAAATTTCTATGTTCTTCTGTCCACGTATTCAGTAGTCCATACT
>JASANB010004441.1:0-52423 GCA_030248155.1 Sabatieria punctata | reverse complement strand
AGGCACGTCCATCGCTACGGCTGCAACATAACCGACCAAATATGGAGCATGTGGCAGGGCGGAGGACAAAATAAAGCTCAGACAGAGAGCCATAACCTGTGCGCGTTGTTAATTATTGAACCAGCGTTCAAGCAGGCAGCCCGCGGCCACCCTTATTCAATATTTCCAGCGCACCACAGCGCTTAGCTCGCCCATGTTTGCAGCACGCATGCACACGCTCTCTGTTGTTGGGTCGATCAACGTTGCCTTAATCTGAAAACGAAGTCCGTTGAGTGCTGGTGCAAAGATCGACCGATATCCATTCAATTTTTTGTCCGATCCGACGGCACAGCTGGACTACAGAGGAAACGTTGAAACACTGCCTGCCAAATTAGCCGTCCGCTCGACACCACACAGTCGATGTCTAAAAAGTTTACTGGCTCCAGCTCATTGCCAGCGCCCCGCCCCCACCCCTCTCGCACGCGCCCACCCTAGAGCTATCTTTAGCGCACCGCCTCAATCACCACCTCACCTACATACAACCACCGATAGAACAATCCTCGAGAGAAACCCATTCCGACCTTCCATTTTACGCTTACGATTTAGTGGCATATCACACTTGCTTACATTAAAATATTTTAAAACCTTCAAAAATTACATGAAGAAGAAGAAATGCCTGAAATTACACAAAAAATGCCTTCCACCCGCCCCCTTGGTCGGTCGGCCATATCTTCCCTCGCCGGCAGGCGCCAGCCCCATACATGTAACAGGTCATCCGCCGAAGGGAGGGAGGGTTGCGGGGAGTCTGAGCCCAAATTCTAGGAGGGATATTGAGCTGCAAAAAGCGCTCAAAAACCGTGAAAAATCGTCAAAATCGCTAATTTGGGCTGAATTGCAGCTAAAAAATGCTGTTTTACAGGCGATTTTGACAATTTTGTGTCTGAAATTGCAAAATTTGCTCAAAAATTACTTGCCAGAAAATCGGAGGAGGAGTCGGAAAAATCGTCTCGGGGAGGTCCCCATCAGGGGGGTCTGGCCTAAGTCGGGTGGGGGCAAATCTGAACCCCCTGTACATGTATGCGCTACCTCCTCCGAAAATTTTGCGACATATTTTGAAAAAAAACGAGGTGGCCAACCCCCGGAAACGTTGGAAACTAGTCAACTCATGAAACCAAAATCTAGGATATCCCATCTCAGTGCTCTCCGTTTCGTTAAGGCAAACAACGCAAGGTGTCTAAAACACCCACTTTAACGTTTGTTCAAATACGAACTTGTTCTTTAACATTAAAAAGCAGAAAAATTTAACACAAAGCATGAGCAGACATGGGCTTGCAGTTCGGCTGAAGGGTGGTAAATTTTCAAATCCTGAGGGGGGGGCCTGGGGGAGCTAGCGGCGGCTGAGGGGGGTTTGAGGGGATGGTCAGCTAAAAAGTCCAATTTTAGCTAAAATCAAGGTTTTTAAGCTTACTTTTCACTAAAATAGCTTAAAATAAGCTAGTCTGAGCTCATTTACACCTAATCTAGGCATACTTTTATCATAATTTTCTAAATTCTTCCTAAAAATTCCTGAGGGGGTAGCGGCGGCCTGAGGGGTAGATCAGAGCTTGATGGGGAGTTAAACCTCCCTTAGCTCCCATTTGCCCATATCGGAGCAAGAACATTGTATTAAATTCTGCTAGTATACCAAAAGTCCGCGCCCGTAGCGCATTGGGTAGCAGCTTGCCTACCAAGCTCACTGCGCGTGACACGTATGGGTTCGAGCCCTACTCTGCCCAAGTGATTACCTCGCATGTGGCCCTGTTGGGTTATTGCTGGTTTGTCTGGTGTACATGTGCGTTGTATAAAGTTATTTATTTTATTTATTTATTTAAAAGTCTCAGCTTAATTGGCAACTTACAGACGGAAATCCCAGAGGTTGGGCTACCTACCAGGCGGGTCCTCAGGTGGCGGATAGGTGAACTTCCTGGTTGGAGTTGAGTTTACTTCCCCTCCAAGTTAGTTGTATCTACAAGTATGGGAATCTGCGGGTGGATGAGCCACTTTGGCCGACTGAATGCTCAAAAACCGATAATCTATTTTACTTTTTCTCAAAATAAATACCTCAGGATTAGTTTGTTCAGGTTATATGCATAAAAACTAATTGCAGACTGAGGCTTTCATGCCTCAGATAGTTCAAACAGACCATTCGCTACTGTTTTCATATCTGCATATACGTAGGTGTCTCCTTCAGCGGGAGGGGGGTTATTTTGAGCATGACTTGTGTGATACAAGTGCCGACTCTTCTGTTAATTTCATGCAGAGCACAAAAAATCAATGATTATTTAACATTTCTCCTTTTTTATTGATTACTTAGTCAGTTTGATAGATATATTCAGAGTTTAAACTTAATCGGATCATTAGCTGAAAATACAGGGTGTGTCAGTAGAAATTGGGAAAAGAAGAAAAGAAAAGTCAGCCTCCTCCAATTTTTTGAGATGGAATCTTTGGGCCAATTAGGCGCATTTCTTACAAATTCAGGAACGAAAATTGCAAATATTGCCTGTAAAACTGAGTAAACAGCCTATGGTTTGGTGTATTGCAGTCAGAACCTATCCACATCTTGTTCATATATTTCTCAGGAATAGCTGGCTTGAGCAGCCTGTGGATGTCTCCATTTAATTTATTTCAATGTCTTCTACCAAAATACAATGTTTTAGTGCTAATTGAACAACTAGTATAGACAAAAACCAAAACTGGCATTTTGGTATTAGGCATTTTTGACCATTTATAAAAAACCACCCTTATCCAATCAGTCCTATATTTTGAACTAAATCCGATTAAGTTAAAATTCTGAATATGTGTATTAAACCGACTGAGTAAAAAATACAAAAGGGGAAATGATAAAAAATCATTGAACTTTTGCGTTCTTCATGAAATTGACAGAAGAGTCGGCACCTAATGTGTCACACAAGAAATGCTCAAAATGCCCCCCCCCCCCCCGAAGGAGACACCTATGACTAGTAGGAAACCGGAACACGCCCCCCGCCAGAAGTCCCCCAACGTGGGAGTACCATATATGGTGCCACTAGCCTAGGTACCGGTACTATATGGTACCGGCAGCATATATGGGGTCAGTAGTACCATAAACGGCGTTAAGTGCCAGACTGTATGAATAGCCGGCACGGCTGTAGGCCGAAGTTCAATTTTGGGTCTGAATAGGGCATGGGGACAAGACTCGATTCATTCAGACAGTGACTCTTAATGTTCTTCCACTTGCTACAGTACCTACAGTAAGGGGACTATGGCCATGTTTAGCTATAAGCCAGATTGGTTTTTTGTTTTTGTCATAGCTATCTATGGCTCTAACACAGTTGCTAAAAATTTTGCTTTTTTAAATTTTTTAAAAATCGTCTTAAAGGAGTCCAGCGTGCTAGTACAGGTACCTACAACAAATTTTCCACTTTTGCACTATGTCAGTTAACAAACCAGTTCGAAAACGCCTATACAGGCCTAATTAACATGCATTTTGCGAGAAAGTCAAATTATAAGGGAGGGTTGGGGTCTGTTCGCCGAACACCATTCGCCGAATGAAAAAAATATTTGCATGCACTATGGTTTGCTGCCTTGTCTGTCGAATAGAGGCTATTCTGTAAAAACAGAGGGCGCTGTAGCCGGCCACTGGCCGTTTGACCCGATTGGTCAATTGTTTGTGAAGCCTGAGGACATACGGATCTCTTAGCAAGTGACCTTGTAATTGTTGGTGATTACGTATTGTTACTTGTTGATCAGTGCGCAATGGCCGGGACTACCAAAACAAAGCGTGGACGAGAAACCCTGGTTTACGACTAGGAGGCTCAAGTCTATGTCCTAGATAAGAGGAACAATGACGGCGTCACGGCGTACTGGATATGCCAAAGAAGAGGAGAGGGCTGCAAGGGCCGGTTGATCGCCAGAGAAGGAGAGGTACCAAATACCGCCGTCTGGAGCAGGCACTCCGCACTATTGTACACAGATACCAAAATATAGATTTGATAATGTAGCTCAGAGGAGGAACTACCAACTTGCGCACAACCGATTTGCGCACATGGATCGCGGCCACACCAACTTGCGCACAACCGATTTGCGCACAACCGATTAGCGCACAACCGGTTTGCGCACAACCGAATTGCGCACAACACAAACGATTTGCGGGCATTCCCACAGCTCATGGCCACCGGCCGGCCGCAGCACGGCGCGCGCGTGCAGTAATTAATTAGCGGCCGGCCGCCTGCAGACCAAGCGCGCGTAGTTCAAACAGGGTAAGGCGTAAGGCCTTGACAGAGAATCAATTGGCAACTGGCCGCTTAGCAGTGGCGTGTTTGCTGCAGATACTGTGGAATACATATATGTATATGTAATACATATCACCACAGTTACTAAATAATACATGCCACCACAGCTTATAGTGGTACGAGGCGACCAAAACGAGTTCTAATGAGGGAACGTCTAGATTTTCAGATTGAATGGATAAATGGCAGGAGAAAATGGTCTTTTCTTTTGATAGTTGACCTAAACGAAATCACCTTGCAATGGAAAGCACCTTGCCCAACTGTGGTGGCGCTCGTTGCAGCGCTGTAAACCCGGTATTTATCGATGTGACGTGTTTGAAAGCTTCCTGGTTGCCATTTCAAATGCATACATGTGAATTGCTGTTGCGGTAGCTGTGCCAGTTGTATATTTGTTGTTATGTTGTTGAGTGCGCTTGCATTGTATTGTATAAATGTGGTGTCAGTAATGCCACTGCTAAGCGGCCAGTTGCCAATTGATTCTCTGTCAAGGCCTTACCCTGTTTGAACTACGCGCGCTTGGTCTGCAGGCGGCCGGCCGCTAATTAATTACTGCACGCGCGCGCCGTGCTGCGGCCGGCCGGTGGCCATGAGTTGTGGGAATGCCCGATTTGCGCACAAAGTAATAGTTGTGTTGTTGTGTGTTGAATGTAGTGTACATACGTTGTAAGGCTATGGTAGTCCAGGCTTAATGGTACAGGCATGCTTGTGTCAGCGTTATATGTAAATTTGGTTCGGTCAGTTGCAACAGCAGACAATTTCTGTCGCCTGGATCCAGAGTAGCGATCGACCGGAACCAAAATTTTCACAGGAACCGGAACCGGAACCACCCAGTTCCGGCCGGAACCGGAACTGGAACTTTTTCAATATTCTGTCCAAAATTTATAGAAACGTATTTATAGGCACATCGTGTACAAATTCCTGTTATAAACATCAGCAGAAGTTCAAATCAACAACAGAATACAGACTTTTCAATAACAGTAGTCAAGAGCACGCAAATTGTACTTCAGAAAGAGAAGCTTTTCAATATTTTCAGGTTTCAGCTAGTGTTGTTAGGCTTTTTTTTTCAAAAAAGCCTTTCTTTTTTAAAAAAAAGCTTTTTTTGAAGGCCCATTTCGAAAATTTTTTATTTTATTCACAGTATGGAAATTTTGGGGGCAAATCGCTGAATTTAGCCTCAGATATACATTAGCAGTGCAGTTCTATCAATTTCATGCCTATTCTAAGCCTAAAAATAGGTTTTGAAGGGCAGCAGCCACTCTGTGAGCAATGCTGCAGGTGGAATGTTGACTCTCAGACTGTAACACTATGTTTAAACCAAAGTATCAGCTTTTGTATTTAAAGTTGCTTCTGACACATCCTTGCATCTCCTACAAGCTATATTTCATGCTAGGAAAAAATTTAGTTTCAGCTTTGATCTGTCACCTTCGGAGATGTTTTTAGCTGCCTTAAAGGTTCTTTCACTGGCAACCGTTCCAATAGGAGCGCTCAAGTATTTGCGGGCCAGCTGAAATGCGCTGTTTAGTGCTAACTTATTAAAGTTTAAGACAGATACTAAGCAACTAAAAACCAACCTCAAACCGTTCACCAAATTTTGAGCATTGTCACGCAAAACGAGATGTACTCTTGCTTCTAGACTCCAATTCGCGCAAACTTCTCTAATTCTACTGCCCCCACTGAGCTGCGCACTTTATTAAACAGACACAATAATACTTGATGTAACTGAATATCCATCGAAAATAGTGAATGAAAAAGTTCCGGTTCCGGTACCCTTTTTCACCGGAACCGCCAGTTCCCGTCAGAACCGGAACCGGAATTCCGGTCGATCGCTAATCCAGAGGGTGTTGAGGTGTACAAGAAGCTGAACGAGCTAAAGCGGAACGTCAGAGAGAACCCAACAGTTTTATGTTCACAAGTGTACCATAAGATCGGTAAGTTAGGTTACTTAGTTAACTTTTATTATCGTATGTAAAAAATCAGACTTTTGCTAGAAAGTGAATAGATGAATAAGATGGCCAGGTTGTTCAACAAACGCAAGCATCCAGACATTTACTTTCTCCTGGAACGCATCCTTTCATAACCAAACAATGTAAGGTGCAGGCTGGTGGATTTAAGGAAATCGCTAACTAAATTCTAGATGACTTTTCAAACAATTTCAGGTAAACACGCAACTAGATCAGATGGCCGCGGGTGCAGTGCTGGTTTGGCGCAATCGAAAATACGAACGCATCGATGGCAAAATTCGCAGACTGGCCGAGCGTTACCAATTGGGTTTGATCGAGCGCATGGCGCTTCTAAGAGGAACAAGGCACAGCGCACAGCCAAAGCGCAATCAGTTATAAAATTTCTGTATTATAAATCTATCTGTTATAAATGTAACTGTTATGTAAAATTACTGTTGGTGTCTATGACTATATTGTGCTGCAAAAAATGTAAAAGTGTTTAAGTAAAAAAATTTTGCGCAAATCGGTTGTGTTGTGCGCAATTCGGTTGTGCGCTAATCGGTTGTGCGCAAATCGGTTGTGCGCAAGTTGGTGTGCCCGCGATCCGTGTGCGCAAATCGGTTGTGCGCAAGTTGGATAGTCCCCTCAGAGGCAACGCCCACAATCTGTCCTACTAGGTGTCTTTCGGTAATGTCTTTTGCTGTCTACTTTTATACATACTATCGTATGCTGCATTTATGACTAAAAATGGCTGAGCCAACTGTACCAATCAGCCTGTGGGCGGCTAACGCACTAGCGATCGACCGGAATTCCGGTTCCGGTTCCGGCCGGAACTGGCGGTTCCGGTCCGGTTCCGGTGAAAAAGGGTACCGGAACCGGAACTTTTTCATTCACTATTTTCGATGGATATTCAGTTACATCAAGTATTATTGCATCTGTTTAATAAAGTGCGAAGCTCAGTTGGGGCAGTAGAATTTGCATGAATGGGGAGAAACTATGCAGTTTTCCATGTTATGCATCATTAGAAGTGCCTCTAAAGACAATTTTCAGTGAAATTATGCAGTTACAGGCAGTGTTTAGAGTTGTATTGTCGTTTTCGAACAGGTTTCTCAACTGACTTAAGGTGCAAAAGTGGAGAATTTGTTGTAAGTATCTGTACTAGCATGCTGGACCCATTTAAGGCGATTTTCAAAAAATATTTTTTTTAAATTTTTAAAAAAAAGCAAAAATTTTTGGTCTTCAAAAATAATTTTTTTAACAACTGTGCCTTTAAGGCAGCTAAAAACATCTCCGAAGGTGACAGATCAAAGCTGAAACCTGAAAATGTTGAAAAGCTTCTCTTTCTGAAGTACAATTTGCTTTCTCTTGACTACTGTTATTGAAAAGTCTGTATTCTGTTGTTGATTTGAACTTCTGCTGATGTTTATAACAGGAATTTGTACACGACGTGCCTATAAATACGTTTCTATAAATTTTGGACCAAATATTGAAAAAGTTCCGGTTCCGGTTCCGGCCGGAACTGGGTGGTTCCGGTTCCGGCGAAAATTTTGGTTCCGGTCGATCGCTATAACGCACCCTCTGTATTTACCGAATAACCTCTATTCGACCTGACAAGGCAAGGCAGCAAAACATATACTACTTGCAAATATTTTTTTTGATTCGGCAAATTGACATTCGGTGAACGGTGCAGTCGGCGAATAGAATTTTGGCGAATGGTGGTCGGCGAATAGAGTTTCGGCGAACAGTGTTCGGCGAACAGGAGGGATCCCTATAAGGGAAGGTGTTAAATCTACATTTTCGCGGATCCGGCTGGTATCCAAATGTTAAAATAGATGTCAAACGAACGCAAACGGTGCATGTTCGAACATCAGTGACCTCCTAGAACCCGAGCTACACCCCCTCAAAGTTGGGTAACCAACCAGCCACTTTTTGGCCAATTTTTATATCTCTGACAGGCTTTGCTGAAACGATCACCATTCACTCAATTCTCTAGATACAGAATTTCTCCAAACAT
This sequence comes from Sabatieria punctata, assembly GCA_030248155.1. Classification (NCBI taxonomy): domain Eukaryota; kingdom Metazoa; phylum Nematoda; class Chromadorea; order Araeolaimida; family Comesomatidae; genus Sabatieria; species Sabatieria punctata. The sequence goes on along the minus strand of JASANB010004441.1, from coordinate 44,183 downwards.
GGTTCAATTCGATAGCTCTAATGGTGGCCTTTCTGGCGCTGTATGCCACGCTTCCAGAACAGACCCGATTAAAGATATATTGGACAAAATCTGAAAAATTTCCGAAAAATACTGCCTCATTTTTTCAGAAAAATCGATATAACTCTGTCACTTATGTCCAGCCCCGGTAATATTTTAAACAAAGGTGCAACACTAAAGGCCAAACAAAATTAACATATTTCGGATCGAAGTTGAGCGTAGTGGGGGTGTTTTGCGATTTGAAGGCAGCCGAAAATCCTTTTTTGCTCAGAATCAAAAACAAACCAGTTATTTTGGTGCAGTTTGACTCGCTGATTATGAATCTGCACTCGAATTGGCTGGATTCCTTCTGATTCTGGAGTTATTGACATCCAAATTCTTGACAGACAGTATTGCTCAAGTGGCACTACTCATTAGGGATGCAAATGGTATAAGAATACCAAATAGTGAATGGTATTTTCTGAATCAAATAATACCGAATAAAACCAAATAATACCAAATAGGTTTCAAAATAAGTCCTAAGCAATCTGAACTAATGCAAAAGATTATCTCTCTGATTTCGTGACCCAAATCAAGCTTGCCACGTTCAGATAACCCCTGCACTACTGTAAAAGGGATTTTAACAAGCTCTATGACTGACCAGTTGATGCATATGCATTTCCTTCTTCAGTCACTTACGATGTAAACGACAGGTCACCAGCAGGCAATAAGTCACTCCAGAGCAGTCAGATTGAAAAACGACTCTCATCTTCAGAATCACCGTGAAATACTGCATGAGATGAAGCAAATTGGGATCAGGTGTAGCTGGGGGGAAATCAGGAACCGATCCCAAACAGAAATTAATGTGTTTAATGATCATAATTAATTACAAATCAACGAATTCTATCGATAAATATCGATTACCGAAATTTTTTTTGGCAAAATTCCAAAATCGTCCAAAATGCTCATGTCATATATCATTTGAAAGACCTTCACCTGGCGAGTCTAATGATCACTAAATCAGCATAGGGCACGCCCCGGGGGGCCTGTTTTACCAAATATAAAAGTACCCCGAGAGACGCATCAGTATAGGCATGCTCCGGATGGCCTGTTTTCCAAATATAAAAATACCCCTAGGGAGACGCATCAGTATAGGCACGTTCCAGATGGCCGGTTTTCCAAATATAAAAATACCCCTAGGGGTACGCATCAGTATAGGCACGCTCCAGAGGGCCTGTTTTAAGAGCCGGTTTTTCTAGGAATCGACTTTTGCTCCTTAACCTCCGGACAAATCTCAACTTTACGTCTCCGATTTGGCTAAAATTTTGTATTTTGGTATAATTTAACCTAAAAAGATGTTTTATCACCTTCCCGGTCGTTTTTGTGAGACTCAATTTTTCGACCGAACCTCAGATCTCGGCTTATAACTCTGGAACGAGTGAACATATAAACTTGCGGATTACATATTTATAATCACATGAGCGTTCTCTTTCAAACGATGCCCTACATGACCAAATTCGAGACAAAAATTTTTTTTCGAACCCCTTCTGGGCCAAATTTGACCCCCTCAAAGGTATTGACCCCCATTTTTTTATTTCATAAAAATGTAGCGCTATCTATTTACTTTTGATAGCACAAAAAAAATCGAGAAAAAAATATACATCTAATTGAGTTTTTGGGCCTTGAAAGTTGTCAGGTCGAAAATTTGCCCAATGAAAGATTGCCTTGTAAAGAGCATATCTTTGTCAATTTTGAACCGAGTTCAGTGATTTTTTGCACACATATTGCACTGTGTCCCTGGCAGATACTGCACAAATCTGACCTTGCTGGCTCTTGCTTGGCGCCAGTTCTACGCTTCTTGGTCACATTTCAAGATACATTAGTTTACAAAGCAAATAGAATTTCCTGATAATCTACAGTATCTTCCTGATAATTCGACAGTTGCGACTTTGTTACTGTGTTTTTTGCCGTCTTTTCACTTGGTGCCTACTATGTACCTACAACTAGACATCTATCTGGCCTGTGTCAAGGTTCGGTAACGACAGAGACAGCATATTTGTGGTTTCGCTGACAGCATAGCATATGACTGTCCTGGGACAAGCTTAAGTTATAAATACAATGGTAAGAACAGTTGCAGTTTGTTGCTAAGTTGTACTTAAGAAAATTAACCTACATGAGTTCGTATTTAGAAAGAGGAGCAATAGCCACGCTAAAGTTTGTTGCTGCTGCATACAGCATGAACCCATGAGAGTGTTTAAAAACAAGTAATAGTCAGATTTAATTAGCTAAAGTGATGCAGCAAGCATGCAAGTTGTCTGGAAAGCCATGCACTGACTTTGTTGCTAGTGATCATGTTCAAGGCGGCATTATAGCAGCATTTCATGCTGGAAACAACTTTATACAATGCACATGTACACCAGAGCAAGCCAGTGATAACCCAATAGGGTTACATGCGAGGTAAATCACTTAGGCAAACCGGCCTTACTCTTGTACTTTTGTGGCCAAAAACACTTTCAATCGATCTCAGTACAGCAGTTACATATTCAACTATAAGTTTATTGTTCGTACCCAGGCCAGTGACCAGGAGTGTCAATGAATACATACAGTTTTGATCATACATAACAGGTCATCAGCCGAAGGGGAGGGGGGCTGGGGGGTCTGGCGCCGGCCGGGGGGGGCCTGAGCCAAAATTTTGGGAGGGGGTTGGGCACTAAAAACGCTCAAAAATCGAAAAAAAATCGCAATAATTTGGGCTGAAATACAGCTAAAAAGTGCTGTTTTACAGGCGATTTTGGCAATTTTTGTGTCTGAAATTGCAAAAAATAGCAAAAATTTGCTCAAAAAATTACTTGCCAGAAAAATCGGAGGGCGGGGGGTCGGAAAAATCGTCTCGGAGGGGGCCATCTGGGGGGCTGGCCTAAGTCGGGTGGGGGCCGACCCCCAGACCCCCTGTTACGTATGTACATGTACAATGTATGCTTTTACACCACAAATATGCTGTCTCTGTTGTTGCCGAACCTTGACACAGGCCAGATAGATGTCTAGTTGTAGGTACATAGTAGGTACCAAGTGAAAAGACGGCAAAAAACACAGTAACAAAGTCGCAACTGTCGAATTATCAGGAAGATACTGCTGATTATCAGGAAATTCTATTTGCTTTGTAAACTAATGTATCTTGAAATGTGACCAAGAAGCGTAGAACAGGCGCCAAGCAAGAGCCAGCAAGGTCAGATTTGTGCAGTATGTGCCAGGGACACAGTGCAATATGTGTGCAAAAAATCACTGAACTCGGTTCAAAATTGATAAAGATATGCTCTTTACAAGGCAATCTTTTGTTGGGCAAATTTTCGACCTGACAACTTTCAAGGCCCAAAAACTCAATTAGATGTATATTTTTTTTCTCGATTTTTTTTGTGCTATCAAAAGTAAATAGATAGCGCTACATTTTTATGAAATAGAAAAATGGGGGTCAATACCTTTGAGGGGGTCAAATTTGGCCCAGAAGGGGTTCGAAAAAAAATTTTTGTCTCGAATTTGGTCATGTAGGGCATCGTTTGAAAGAGAACGCTCATGTGATTATAAATATGCAATCCGCACGTTTATACGTTCACTGGTTCCAGAGTTATAAGCCGAGATCTGAGGTTCGGTCGAAAAATTGAGTCTCACAAAAACGACCGGGAAGGTGATAAAACATCTTTTTAGGTTAAATTATACCAAAATACAAAATTTTAGCCAAATCGGAGACATAAAGTTGAGATTTGTCCGGGAAGAGTCGACCCTTAGAAAAACCGGCTCTTAAAAATATAAAAATACCCCTAGGGGACGCATCAGTTTAGGGAACGCTCCGGGCAAAACTGACTTTTAGGGGTCCCTAATGAGGGCGTATATCTCAGGATCTAAGCAGAGCACAGTAATGAAAATTTCAGCAATCTTTTAAGAATTTATTGATCTTTCATTTAAAAAAGGATTCATTCAAATCCGTTGAGATTTGCAGTTGCTACAGCGGTGGCAAAACTGACTTTTAGGGGTCCCTAACAAAAATTTCAATTTTATCTACCACATTCAGTTGACTCCCAAGCCTAAGCCTGAGCCAAAGCAAGAAAGTGATTAATTAATATAGGTATAATGGAGGGACCCCTAAAAGCCAGTTAAGGCAAATCTCAACGGATCTGAATGAATCCTTGTTTAAATGAAAGATCAATAAATTCTTAAAAGATTGCTGAAATTTTCATTAATGTGCTCTGCTTAGATCCTGAGATATACGCCCTCACTAGGGACCCCTAAAAGTCAGTTAAGCCACGCTCCGGAGGGCCTGTTTTAAAAACATAAAAATACCCCTAGGAGGGCGCATCAGTATAGGCACGCTCCGGAGGGCCTGTTTTCCAAATATAAAAATATCCCTAGAGACGCATCAGTACAGGGCACGACCGGGGGGCCTGTTTTGCCAAATATAAAAATACCCCTAGGGGTACGCATCAGTACAAGGCACGTTCCGGAGTCGTATAGTCGTAAGAAAGTTAATTAATTAATGTATAATCCATTTCTGACCTTACCTGATTCCCCCGCAGCTACACCTAACCCGCAAATTGCATGGTGTGTGCCAAAACTGACTCACCTTTCAAATCGCAAAACACCCCCAACTATCCTCAATTTCGATCCCATTTATGTTAATTTTAGTTGGCCTTTACTGTTGCATCTCTGTTTAATATATTACCGGGGCTGGGCATAAGTGACAGAAGTTATAACGATTTTTCGGAAAAAAATGAGGCGGTATTTTTCGAAAATTTATCAGTTTTTATCCAATATCTCCCTTTAGTAAGTTAGTTTCGGAAGCCTGGAGTACAGAGCTAGAAAGGCCACCCTTAGAGATATCAAACCATGTGCCAATTCTGTATTTAGAGAAATGAGAGAATGGTCATCGTTTGAGCGGAGACTGTCAGAGTTAAAAAAATTGGCCAAAAAGGGGCTGATGACCTAACTTTGAGGGGGTGCAGCTCGAACTTTTATCGCCCAACACAAAATAAAAATAAGAGTTAGCAAATGACATAAAACGCGGTTACAGTGTAAAACGACGGCATATGGAGGCGAAAGGCCAGTGGACAGTCACAAGGGTTCAGGTTCAGCTCAGGTTCTAGGGGGTCACTGATGTTCGAACATGCACCGTTGGTGTTCGTTTGACATCCATTTTAACATATTTGGATACCAGCCAGATCCGCGAAAAAAAGTTGCTTGAACATACTAAGCTGACTTTTTCACAAAATGCATGTCACTAATAAACACATACAGCCTATAACTGCATAATTTAACCGCCAATTTTCACTTCTTGGGTGAATCCTAAGGAAGAATATCTTAAGCAGTTGCTGTTAGGCTTTACTTTAGTTTAGGACTGACGTAAGTAGAGATGCAACCGTAATCCGGTATATACCGGATAATCCGGTATTTTTAGCTCACAAACACTATCCGGTATCCGTTATCCGGTATTTTCTGCGTATTATCCGGTTAAAATACCGGACAATACCGGATAACCCGGTATTTTTTAGATTCGATGCACTATCCGGTATCCTGTATCCGATACTTTTCTTTACGATTGCATCTCTAGACGTAAGTAAGAAAGGACGACACACCTCTTTCTGTTTTTCTCCGGGCGGACATAAATCGCCTACCAAAAATTCGGAAATTTGGAAAGCTGCAAAAATGTGTAATACGGAAAATGGAAACGTCGCCCCAAGTGGAAAACAAGAAAATATGCACAAGAAGAAGGCGGACCATCGTCACCGGATGCATATAATTTACATATCGGAACCATCAACAGTTCGTCGCAGTTTGCTACTTTGCTGTCCACTTTCTACGAAATATGGCTGAAGGTCGCCGTGCCTTTGCATCTGTGGTAGGTTGCTTTCATTGCTCAGCGTTGTTACGCGATACATAAAACCCGTTGACCGTTTTTTTGTTAGGTAGGTTAGGTATTAGTAGCAGAGTAGCTACGTAGCTACTACAAACAAAAAGCTTTGAATTGAAAGTTGTCATCAGAAACGTTAATAAAATAATATACGATGAGCTGCGTGCGACTTTATAGGACTGGTCAAGTGATGCTGTCCGTGATGCTCTTGAAGGCTATCAAAATGAAAACCTGCGATCTCTGCGAGAGCTGCAAGATGAAGTTTATCGGATTACGGGTGTGCGTCCGGCTATTTCAACTCTTCATCGTCGCATCCATCGACGCAGTGTGAACAGTCGAGTTGGGAGACCGAAACAGAATTCGAGAAGCCAAGAAAGCAATCGTTCGTTTCTATCAACATTTTTAAAATCTACTTGACATTTTTAAAATCTACTTGACCATACATAGTCTACTCTACTGTGCTTTGCCAGGCCCATTCACAGTGTCCCTCATCGCAGATTTAGTTAGTGTCCTAGATAATTTTCAGGTTGTAGAGACGAAGGCGCGCTGCCACCCGCTGCTGGCCCTACCCGAAATTTGTGGACGTCTTACGCTAATCAAACCCTGCTTCGTGTTCGCGACCCTGCTACTGGTAACAACTACACATTCAGACGCAAAAAACGGTGGGGAGACGGGACTTGGCAGTATGAATGCAAGTCGTGTCACACTGCTCGGTACAGCCGGTACAAGTCTGCAAAATTAGCTCTACAGAAGAGGCGACTGGCTGATCCCGAATTGGCGGACGGACAGGAGAGAGTCAACATTAACTATGTAGCTAGCTGATATAGTGATAAAGAACCGGGCTGTTTCCAAGTTAGAATAAATCTGTCACATTGGACGAGGAAAAACCGGTCCGTTGCAATCACATGATAATATGGGTTGGGCCTACAGATTTGAGGTTGCGGCCTTATTTTCGGTGGGCCCAGAAAGAAAAAGGTCTGCGTCAGGTCAGGCTCGGAATTCTTTGTTTTATGCTAGGTAATGGTTTAATTTGAATGCAGTGTTGTTGCTACTGATTTTGCTTAGCTAATATAGAATTTCGATTACATGTATGTACTGTAGGTATGCGTGTGAAGTGTGACCTCAACAAAGAATTCTATTTGCATTATTCAAATTTATAGAGTGAAGAAACACAAACCCAAAAAGTTAGTGCTTAAAGTCAACTTTCATGCCCATCTTTGTTGCCTTCGAGCGAATTCATTTTGGCCCTTTGCTAATTAATCGAGTTTACCGATTCCTTACTTTACTCGTACATACTGAAGAGTGAGCGCTTTATTAACAAAACAAACAATGACAAAGGAATGCAAAGGGATTAGTATAAATATCTTTCATCACTCCCCCCGGAGAGCCCATAGGGGAAGACGTTGACAGCGCGATCGGATCGGTCCAATGGATCAGGAGTGACATCAAAATGGACCTCTTCACCAGAGAATAATTGGGGAGCCGAACGAGAGGAATGTGGAGAGAGCACAGAGGATGAGTGAACGAAACAGTCCTGGTGAGTATCCGAGCGCGTGATGAAGCCATAACCAATGAGGGGATCGAACCATTTGACGGTGCCGGAAGCTCGTGAAGTGACCGGTGAGGAACGGTGATTGGTAAACTTGGAAGAGGGGCGCATATGAGAACGGGATGACTCGAGCACAAGGCGACGGACGGCCGGTTGAACTGGAGACACGGAAGCAGCCTTGCCAGGAGGAGACTTGGTAGAGAAGACGGGTTGTGAACGGCACTGACGGGCAAAGTGGCCAACTTTGTTGCAATTGTGACATTTGGGAGGGGAACCGTTGGACTTGTCTGGCCTTGGAACTGATGGAGAGGACGAACGACGATTGAGAGCATTATTGATTGCCTGCTCGGTGTTGTAGTACTTGACAGCTTCTGTGGTAACCGAGTAGATGTCATGAGGCTGGGCGGGATCAGAGAGGTGCAGAATCATGTGCTTCTTGACTTGATAGGGGAGGAGGTTGACAAACGCGGCTGCAGCGATACTCTCCGCGGATGGAAGACGGGCCAGTTGAGATTTGAAGTGATTGGCGAGCTTGATCACGTCGGGATTGGGCGGCTGTTGAAGGAGTGTGAGAGCGACTTGGATGGGGGACTCGGCCGGTTGCAGGAGAGGCTCGAGATGAGAAAGCGCGGCATCAAGAGTAGTAGTCTGAGCATCGGAAAGAGAATGGAACTGTTGTCTAGCAGGAGTATCGAGAGCATCTTCCAGCACCCGACGCCATGAAAGACCAGATTGTTGAACGAAGGAGGTGACGTCAGCGGACCAGTGAGCGAAGGAGACGTCGTTAGCCGACTGATCGAAACAGTAGATAGAGGGACGTGGAAGAGTGACAGCGAGCTGTGGCTGTGCAGCTGGAGGATGGTCGCGAAGAGTCGCAAGAAGGCGTTCGTAACGGTCGGCTTGCTGATCCAGAAGACGCTGGAATGCTTCACGCTGTCGTTGGTCCTCTGCACGTCGGCGGTCATCATCCTCACGGCGTCGTCGGTCTTCATCGCGTCGGCGTCGGTCCTCGTCTTCATGACGTTGTTGGTCCTCAGCACGCCGGCGACGTTCTTCATCTTCACGTTGTCGTTGGTCGGCATCGAAACGTTCTTGTTGCTGCCGAAGAAGTTGCAGGAACGCAGGAGAGACGGTAGGAGGAACGTAGGGTGGATGAACGAGAGAAGCATCTGTGAGGTTGAGCCGACTTGTGACTGGAGAAGGAGCGTTGGAGAGGTGCGTGGAGGATGTAGACGTAGATCGGGAACGAGTGACAGGAATAGGCTTCGACTTGGCCTTGGAACGAGTGGGTCTGGAGTTGGCTTTCGGCATAGTGTAACACAACACAACAAACGATTTTGGTCTCGGGAGCCAAATGAAGAGTGAGCGCTTTATTAACAAAACAAACAATGACAAAGGAATGCAAAGGGATTAGTATAAATATCTTTCAATACTTACCGAGTTTCAAAAAATCAAGGTTTACTTACTGCGAATACTTACTGAACTTAAAAAAATTTGAGCTAGGCACAACACTGGTTGAACGGAATAACAAGACTTTGTATGGATTCGGTTCAAACAATTTCTTCTTTTCAATTTAGCGCTGAGTATTTCTTTTCCTTACTGCGCAATTGCAACTTTCCAAGTTTCCAGATTCCCAGTAGGCGATTTCAGACATCAAAAATATTGTGTACCACAGTGTACCGCATGTGTGTACCGCATTGATTTTTCCGGTAGGCGATTTATATACGCGCCGTTTTTCTCTACTAGTCTAGTCTAAGGAAAGCTGCAAAAATGTGTAATATGGAAAATGGAAACGTCTGCCCCAACAAAATCAAGAAAATATACACTTAAGGCAAGTTAAAACTTGTGATGCCGTCTGTGGTTCTTTTGAAAGCTGTCGGAGTGAAAACCTGACATTTCACAAAGGGCTACAAGATGAAGTTATCGAGTTACGCGTGTGCGTCCGGCTCTTTCAGCTCTTCACCTTTACAAATGTGGTCTGGATCTTGAATTGTAATTGTATTATTCGAACTTATCGAGTGAAGAAACCGAAGCCAAAATTAGTCAGTGCCAAAAAAAATATAGCAAGCACGCACAGCACTGGTCGAACGAAATAACAGGACTGTGACAGTAAATCGATTCAACCGCAAGCTGTTGTATAAAGTCTCATAATTTTCAACTTAATTGTCTGTGCATGAATAAACGGGCCAAAATTGGTACTTCTGCGGGTCAAAAAAATTCAGAATCACGTGGAATTTGTAGAATAGATATTCTAGCTCAGTTTTTTATGAGAAAAACGAATTTAAGACAACGAAAAGTGTGTACCAACTCGTAGCGCATGTCCGTACCGCATAGATTTTCCAGTATGGGATTGCTACAGTTCAGTATGGATGGGCCAAAAATGTCCACCCACTTTTTCGAACTTACTCAAGCGATTCGTTCTCGGTAATTTCTTTATCGATTTGGCTCAAATTTTCAGAATTAATTAACAAGATAACGGGGTAGATATTGAGCAAGTTTGGTGCCAAAATATTCTGACTTGTGCTGGTTTTATGACCCGAAAACTAAGAATAAAGGTGGTCCACAGAAATTCTAATTTTTTCGGCAATTCAACGAGTATGGGTCTGAAACTTGTAGGAATAATTGGTATTGTCATTAGGTACAACATACTGACTGGACTGTCGATACTACAGTGTAGTAGGTTAAGTTTCTGATGCCGGACGTACACGTTTTATGTAAATTCAGGTGCACGTCAGTTTAGGTCAGTCTAATTGTAAAGTTACTGACGCGCTCAATTGCCTTTGCTCAGCCTCTTGCCATGGTTCTGCTATTAACTTGTATGTACCTGCTGGTACGCAGTGGAAGCGTGTCCCTTATCTGGCCGCTGTTTCGTTTTCGCCTGCTTGTGTTGTTTCTTCCACGGCTGTCCGGTTCCTGTCGCACTTCCTATCGCACTACTCGTCGCGGTGTAGTAGTCGGTGCAGCAACAGAATCCTTTTATGCCGGGGCACACAAGAATTGTCAACTGCCAACTAAACAGCAAGTGTTGGCCACAAAACACACTCGTCCTAGAGACGCAGAAAGACCGAACCGCAAGGCAGGTGCGCGCGGAGAGGAAAGTGATTGAATTGTAACACAGCACCAGGCCTTGCTGTTCGGCCGCGCCAAAACACACACACACCTCTGCAGCCGGGTGTGTGACTGAGCCAAGGGCAATCAATATTGGCTCAGCAGCCGAGACAACAAAAATTACACCACAACAGCGCGCCGACCTAGACACGTACGTACAGACATGTACGTACAGCAAGACTTGGATATGTACATGCACCAACATATCAACACCTTTTCTTCTTAAAAAGGCCGTCTTCTTCTAGCTGTAGTCCCAGTCCCCATAGCGATCTACTGGTCTTCGTTCTCGGAGAGGGTAGCGTAGCGACGCTCTGCTAGCTGGCGCTCGTTTTCGACCTCTCTGCGGCCGGTCTCGATCTCCACTAATTCGGGGTTGGCTGGGCGGTCCGGCACACGCTGCATATTCCTGGCGTTCCACAGCTGACCGTCTGACAGTCGGTAGTTGTATCTGCCCAAAACGGCCGTCACTAGGTAGTACTTCCGGGACCAAGGCGACTGTCCTTTGGGAGTGTGGCTCCTCTTAACCCGAACGCGTTGTCCCTTGTAGTACATCTGCCGCCAGGGTGGTTCCTTTTTGACTCCTTCCTGGGTGTTCCTGCTCGAATTTGTTTTGTTAGCAACCGTTTTTCGAGCGCTTTCCAAATCCTCCTCCCTCTCCTCTTTTTTGGGGCGTGACTGACGGCAAACTTCAAAGGCGAGGCGCGGCCGGCGTCCAAACAGCTTTTCCGCGGGGCTCTCACGCTCACCCTCCTGAGCTGTAGCTCGGTAATGACACAGAATTTGCGTCAGTCCTTCTTCCCACTCCTGAGTGTTGGTGAAGGTTTGGATATGGTGTTTTAGGTACCGGTTGAACACTTCCACGAATGCGTTCTGCTGTGGTGTGTAGACAGGGGCTTTCTGGTGAAAAATGTCCCTCTCCTGTAGGAATTCCTCAAACTCCAGACTGACGAACTGTGGTCCATTGTCCGTGAGAATCCTAGCAGGGTTGCCATACCTAGCAAACACCTGCTTCAACCACTGGATTATCTTCTTAGATGACGTGTCAGTGGTGCAGAGGATTTCCGGATATTTGGAGTAGTTGTCCAGTAACACCACTACGCACTTCTTGTGGGCTGGGGCTGTCTCAAACGGACCTGTGATGTCCATTGACAGTTCTACCCATGGTTTTTCCGGCGTATAGAGATGTTCTCCTCGTGTGGGCACCTTAGGCTGCGACTTGGCGGAATCCAGGCAGGCACTGCAGTGGCGCACAAACTCCTCGCTCTCTGTAGCCATCCCCGGCCACCAGTAGCTTTCTCTGAGCTTGCGCTTGTAGCGGACGATCCCTGGGTGTCCCTCGTGGGCCTTGCTGAGTAGTTCTCTTCGGAGTGGACCTGGAACAACGATCTGGCTGTTGTTTCGCAACACCAGTCCTGTTTTGTCCTCCACCGAAAACTCGTCCTTCATCCTGTGATAAGGCAAGTTGCAAAATTGGCCGGGCAGTTTGGCTCGGTTTGGCCAACCCTCCAGGCAGTACTGCTTGACTTTGCTCAGCACTGGGTCGTTCCTCAGAGCTTTGGCGATTCTTCCGGCTGAGAATCCCAACTCTTTGACGCAACGAATCACTCCACTGGGTGCAGAATCGGTCTGCAGGCGCGACAAGACATCGGCCATGTGGTTGTTGTCCCCAGGCACGTACTGCACATCATAATCGAATACGTTGAGTCTGTGCACCCAACGCTCGAATTTCTGCGATTTTCGTTGGTTGGTTTGTCGATGTAGCAGTGCTTGTAGCGCTTGGTGGTCAGTTCGAAGCGTGAAGTGTCTGCCCAGCAAGTATTTCTCCCAATACTCGCAGAAAAACATCGCCGCATAGGCCTCCTTTTCGGTGGTGTCCCACTTTCGCTTGGTGGCGTCCAGAGTATGGTGTCCAAACGCGATTGGGAATTCCTGGCCGTGATGCGCCTGAGACAGCATCCCACCAATGCCATAACCGGATGCGTCGGTAGTGACAAAGGTCTGCTTTAAGGGATCAAACATCTTAAGGCGCAGCCCCTTCGGTCCGCCAAGCAACTGTTTCACTCGTTCGAACGCCTCCTGAGTCTCCCGACCCCACACGAACTTCGTGTTAGCCCGTGTGAGTGCTCGAATTGGCTCCAGCTTGTCGCACAGTGAGGGCACGAACTTGCTTAAGTAGTTGACGGCTCCTAAGAAACTCTGCACGTCCTTGACGTTTTTGGGTGGTGCCAGCTGCCTCAGACTCTCCAGTTTGTCGGGATCTGGCCTGACACATCCTTTGCAGATCACATGGCCCAAGAACTTCACTGATGGCTGAGCAACGACGCACTTCCTTAGGTTGAGGCGTAGGTTCTTCTCATTTAAGCGTTGTAGCACCCGTTTCAGGCTGTCATCGTGCTCCTTTCGATTCGCTCCATACACCAAAATGTCATCGATGTATGGCTGACACCCTGGCACACCTTCCAGCGTTTCGTGTACCAGTTTCTGGAACACTGCTGCACTGTCCCTCAGTCCCATTGGGAGTTTCTTGTAAGCGTAGTACCCCCATGGTGTGGCAGTTGTTGTGAGCAGCTGGCTGTCCTCATCCAGTTCTGCGTTGAAGTATCCCTTTAGCAGATCGATTTTGCTGAAGACCTCCGCCTGACTGAGTCTGTTGTACAGCAAATCCTGGATGTTGGGCAGCGGGTACAGCACTGGATCGATGTCCTTGTTGAGCGGACTCAAATCACTTGTTATTCTGACTGATCCGGGGTCGTCTGGTTTCTCCACGACCACCATGCCGTGTACTCGATCGGCATGCTCAACTCGCTCCCAGATGCCTTGGCGTTCCATCAGCTCAACGGCTTCTTTGGCTCTCTCCTCAAAGCGCACTGGGATCGACCTCACAGGCTGTCTGGGTGGCGTCTTTGCGCCTGGTTTGAGCCGAATTCGGTGTTTGAAATCTGGGTAGGTGCCGACCTCCTTTTTCGTCAGGTTAGACAACTCCTCCAGCAGTGGCAGCAGTCCGGCCGTCCTCCAGGTCTCCAGCGCGTCTGGCTGCGACTTTTGAAGCGTACTGGGCGTCTGCTGTTCCCTCATCACTCGACTGGCTACTCCCGAGTCAGGTTTCTGCACAGTTGCGCATCTGGGGTCCTCCTTGATAGTGGTGCTGTTCGAATCCAGGTCGATTTGCACTCCTCCCAGTGCACGCAGCGCATCCATGCCCAGTGTGTTGTTACATGTGTTCTTAAACACATACACTGGCACTGTCACCGACCGTCCTTGTAACGATAACTGCGCCCTGAATTGCCCTCGGGTAGCGATAGTAGAGTTGTCGAAATTCTCGAGTCTCCCGGCTGGCTTGACTGCGGTCCGTCCAAAGCACTTACGCCACTCGGATTCCTTGATTCCAGTAACGTCTGAGCCCGTGTCCACCAACATCCGCAGCATGTGACCCTTCTGGTCCTTATCAGGTGTGATTAGCACCTGACATTGTACTGGTTGGTGTAGACCACGAATGGAGGCTCCTCTGCCATTGGTGATGTCCCTCACTCGAATGGCCCGGTTTTTGTTGCTGGATCCTCCTGACCGGCACATCTTAGCGAAGTGGCCCACTTTTTTGCATTTGTGGCACTCCTGTCCCTTCGCTTGGCACGATTCGGCGTTAGCTCTGTGGCCATGTCTGCCACAAGCCGTGCAGGCATCGGCTGCATTCAACTTCCTCCCGGCAGATGGGTTGGAATTCCCTCTGGGCGCGGCGGCGGGCTGGTAGGGGCGTCCTTTGCCTCCTCTCTGTCCTCTCCATCCTCCACGCTGATTCCTTCCCTGACTGGCCGCACCGATCTGCGCAGGTCGACTTCCTGTCAATTTGGCAGCATCCTGGCGCGCCGTCTCATCTGCTTGCGCGACCTCCGCGAATCTCTCCAGGTTGACGTCCCTCTGGCTTAGCAACTTCTCCTGCGTTTCCCGGCAACTCAGTCCTTTGACCAACTGAATGGCCAACAGGTATTCCGTCAGGTCTCCCTCCGTGATGACACCGTCGATGACTGGGAAGCTGCATTGTTGTATCAGCAGGCGTAGCTCCCGCAAATAGTCAGCGACTGGCTCACCGGAATGTTGAGTCCTCTGCAGGAAATCGAAGTGAGCCCTCACTGCATTGGTTGGACGATGAAAAATCCTCCTCGCCGCTCCCAGGAACTCCGTGTAGGTAGTCTCGTTGTTAGCAAATTCCCTCTGGCTGGAGAATTGCGAGAGTGCGGCGGCTCCAATGTAGGACCTCAGAAACTTCCGTTTTTCCTGATCACTGAGTTTGCCGTCGGCCGGTCGGGTTTCATCGATTCCTTCGAGGAAATCGGTGAACAATCGTTCCCACAAAGGCCATGACAACTCGGGTGACTCGCCCGAGCGTGCCCAGTAGCGGTCCGGTGGTGGCAGGTGTAGTTTGCTAGGTCCGGGTTGTGCCATCGGCAGTGAATGACTGGGAACTTAGTTCCAGCCTGGAGATGCGCGATTCCTCCTCCGGGGTGCACGATTCCGCCTCCGAGATGCGCGATTTCCACCTCCAAGATGCACGATTTCCACCTCCGAGATGCACGATTCCACCTCCGAGATGCACGATTTCCACCTCCGAGATGTACGATTTCCACCTCCGAGATGCACGATTCCACCTCCGAGATGCACGATTTCCACCTCCGAGATGCATGAGTCCTTCCACGAGAGGCACGGTCCACTTCTGGTGCGAATCCGTTAGTTTGTCGATGCGGTTCCGGCTGGTCGAAAAGGCAACGCCGTAGTTTTGTCGATGCGGTGCCGGAGCTGGTGGTCCCTCATCAACGAGCGAGACGCCCCCGATTATCCGTCGTCAACGAACCAGGCGTCCCCGATTTCTTCGTCAACGCACGAGACGTCAGGTAGGCTCTCCCGTCAACGAACGCAACACACGTCACTCGGCCTCCGCTGCACACGACACACACGGCGCTCCCCGTCCGGAGCAAACGACACGCACGCACGTCCGTCCTCAATGGAAAGAAGTTTGTTTAGCAAACAGACTCACTGCACAGCACCTGGAGAATCTTCCTTGTTGTCGGTGGTGGCTGTCCAGCTGGGTTCGAATTGCACATCGGTCGCCACTGTTTCGTTTTCGCCTGCTTGTGTTGTTTCTTCCACGGCTGTCCGGTTCCTGTCGCACTTCCTATCGCACTACTCGTCGCGGTGTAGTAGTCGGTGCAGCAACAGAATCCTTTTATGCCGGGGCACACAAGAATTGTCAACTGCCAACTAAACAGCAAGTGTTGGCCACAAAACACACTCGTCCTAGAGACGCAGAAAGACCGAACCGCAAGGCAGGTGCGCGCGGAGAGGAAAGTGATTGAATTGTAACACAGCACCAGGCCTTGCTGTTCGGCCGCGCCAAAACACACACACACCTCTGCAGCCGGGTGTGTGACTGAGCCAAGGGCAATCAATATTGGCTCAGCAGCCGAGACAACAAAAATTACACCACAACAGCGCGCCGACCTAGACACGTACGTACAGACATGTACGTACAGCAAGACTTGGATATGTACATGCACCAACATATCAGCCGCCTGTGCGTACGCTGTGACATGGGCAGCCCTCTAGCTCAAAGAGCATCAAAATTGGGGTATTTCAATCACATGACAAAATGTGACTTTTCTTTGTCAAACTTCCTACGTACTACAATCTATGTTGATTGACAACTGATTCAGTGCTTTCATTGTAGAAAGTCCGGATTTCTTAACTATGGGATTTTTGATCGTGTATTTGAAATTGCCCAATTTTAGTGCCCTTTGAGCTACAGGGCTGCCCACTCAGTATGCTATGCCAAATGGCAAATCAATCATTCCTGCAATATCAATCATTCCTGCAATTTGCAGACCCATACTCTTTAAATTGCCGAAAAAACTAGAATTTCCGTGGACCACCCTATTCTTAGTTTTCGGGTCATAAAACGGCCCTTGCGTGGTGTGAAAGTTAGTCCGGTTGCCCGGTTTTCGGGGGGGGGGGTTCTCGAAGAACGGGACGGGGCAATAAAAAAGTAGCTCACCCGTCACCACTTGACATTTTTAGCAGCGAGATTGTCATTTACTTTCCTCACTTTTTCTGCTCTTTTAAATGAAATTTTCGTGCGCTGCGCGTTGGTCTTTAACTTTATCAACACGAATTTGTCAGAAGAAACAGTCCAACCAATCACTTGGCCGGACAGAAGGAGGTAGGCAGGGCCGATTGACCGGCTACTCACCCACCATAAGCGTGTTCAACATAATCCAATTGCATAACCGCTCCGCAAATAACAACCCCACTCTAGAGAAAGCATACCTTGCTTAAAAGAACCAACAGTGCCTTTAGTTAGAACGTTCCAACATCGAAACAACATGGTAAGCAAAGTAATACCTGCCTGCAAGTGCAAACATCCCTCCCCTTTGCTGTTATCAGGTAAGGTGCAACGGCAGCTCCACTTCGGTTCCCATTTACGTATTTACCGTCACCGACTTTTGGAGGCCTGGGTTGGGTCTGGGCCTGACAATTTTCCAAGTATAAAAGTACCCCTAGAGACGCATCAGTATAGGCACGCTCTGGAGGGCCTGTTTTAAAAACGCAAAAATACCCCTAGGGGACGCATCAGTATAGGAACTAGTGATGTAAAATTATGGAATTTGAATTTCAATTCAATTACAATTAAATTATGGGCTCAGTTTTTAATTTCAATTAAATTAAATTAAATTAATTGAAATACTTTTCCATTATTTTACAATTATATTTTCAATTAAATTATGGAAGCTTGGAAAATTTCAATTATGCAATTTTTTCAATTTTTTGAAAATTAGTGCATTTTTGTTGTTAATAAACAGTGCCAGCGACCCAGAACTTCGAAAAAATGTCCATGTAAAAGCTTAGAGACACCTGGTTAGCCTGCTGCCCAACCAGGCGAGAAAATTTTGAAAAGTTTCCTTTTAAAAAGGCATAAAATGGCATTCTGGGGGAAATTTACACTTAGTTCATTATTATATATCAGTACATAGTCTAAAGGTTTTCAGCATTTTTGAGCAACATCGCTTACTAGGTACCTTTGTCAAAAAGGCGGTGTCAACCCACCATACATCCAAAAATTACTGTTTTGACTTTTATGAACTACGAAATAAAAAGTAGAGCATAAAACATTACAAAACGAAGTGAGGTCAGTATAAGCCGGCACAGTTGGTGCAGTGGTTTAGGCCGCAAAGCCACTGTGCACGTGGTCGTGCGTTCATCCACTCGGCGGGGCAAGTTTCTTGCCGCAAAGAGTGTGGTCGGCACAAAGCCCAACCCAGGCCACCAAAAGCTGGTGACAGCGAGTAGGGAGTAGGTAAATGGGAACCGAATGGATCTGCCTAAGCACCTAAAGCTACAAAAGCAACCACACATGTGTTGGAACAAATGGGAACGGTGACAGCTACCACTGAAACCCACCCAGACTGACACCGAGCATGTGTTTAGGCTAGTACAGTGGCGTATCCAGGGGTTGTAGGGTGTGTACACCCCCCTTTGCGGTGGAGGTAGGAAGTAAAAGTCTGTCAAAAATATAATAAACTAATGAATTATGTACTAAAACTGTGTATTTTGTGCTTAGAATGCCTTCTAAATGCGTTTTTGAAGGCCAAATTTTCAAAATTTTCTCGCCCTGGTTGGGCAGAAGCCCAACCAGGCCATTATAAACTACGAAAACTTATAATTTCTGTTAATTTTAAGCTCGGAATGCGTTTTAAACGCGTTTTTGAAGGCTAATTTTGCTAAATTTTCTTACCCTGGTTGGGCAGCGGCCCAACCAGGCACTTTCAAAATTTTACACCCCCCTTTCCAAAATCTTGGATACGCCACTGGGCTAGTAGTGAAGGCAGCGAAGGAAGGGCAGGATGAGGGTGTGCGTGATGGGCCCGCAGTGTGGCCTAAGGCAAGGGCTGCGGTCCTGCCCGGACAATCCATCCATCCATCCATCCGAGGTCAGTATACAGAGGTGACAAGCCTTTAATAGGTTATTGTGAAGTCATTCTCTAATACTCTAATACCCTCTAATACTTACACATTTCCTTACATTCACCACAGGAAATATTTGAAAATATAATTGAAATTCTAGGCGAATTTCAATTCAATTACAATTAAATTATGGCCCAACTTTTGAATTTCAATTAAATTATATTAATTGAATTGAAATTAAAAACGGACCAATTATGCCAATTTCAATTACAATTAAATTAATTTTTTACATCACTAATAGGAACGCTCCGGAGGGCCTGTTTTAAAAACATAAAAGTACCCCTAGGGGACGCATCGGTATAGGAACGCTCCAGAGGCCCTGTTTTAAAAACATAAAAATACCCCTAGGGGACGCATCGGTATAGGAACGCTCCAGAGGCCCTGTTTTAAAAGCATAAAAATAACCCTAGTGGACGCATCGGTATAGAAACGCTCCGGAGGCCCTGTTTTAAAAACATAAAAATACCCCTAGATGGACGCATCAGTATAGGCACGCTCCAGAGGCCCTGTTTTAAAAGCATAAAAATAACCCTAGTGGACGCATTTTCCAAATATAAAATCATTTCTGACCTCTCAAAAACCTCAGCGGAGGGGAAGAAAAATATATTTTCACACCAAACATAGAGCAGATAGCGCATACCGTAATCCGGCCGCGGCAGCGCCGGGTGGGGGGGAATGGGCCTCCTCTCCTCTGACGCGTTGTCAAAGCAAACTTGGGAATTTAACTGTTGAGGAGCTAATGAGTCAGCTGCAAAATTCCCAAGCTACAAAATTGTCAACAAATTCGCAAAAAGCGAATTATACGCCATTTTAATTCCCAGGCCTGCGAATCAAGGACATATTTCATCATCATTGATTTTTTGCCTTGGGAATTCATAGGATTCCCAAATTCCCAAATGTACTCCGTATGGAGTATGGTCATTTTGGGAGGGTTAAGGCAGTTACCTCGAGTACTTTGAACCCTAGCAAACTGAAAGAAACTGTCAACGGAACATCCACTTGACCATAAATAATCTTGTACACCATAACCAGATCTTTAATCAAACGACGTTCTTCAGACATGGGCTAGAATTTCGGCTGATACGGGTAGAATTTTCAATTTCCGTGTAGGGTAGAAGCGCCTGAGGGGGCTGAGTAATGGTAAGCTAAGAAGTCCGTTTTTTTTACTAAAATTAACTTTCTATACAACATTCGCGCCAGACGGGTACGGAGGGCCCTTACATTTACTCTAATTCTAATTGTCGTTAACAAACGACAACAAAGCAGCAGCGCAAGGACGAAAAGGACCTAGGACAGTCCTTATTTCTAGTCGTACCAGTACATAGTGCAACGTAGTACATAGGGTGCGTGGACATACACGCCCGGGCGGTTTTCTGGTCCTCCAGCGCGGTCGAGTTTGTCGGCTCACCGATCCTTGTGCCTACAGATTCAGGAACAGCTTTTTTAAAATTTGGACCCCCTCCAGGCGAAACCCCCTCAACCCCCACCTGACGAACACCGCCTACCCCTTCCCCCCAGTAGGGCCCAGACCTGTTATATGCATGAAGTGCGAGACTTTGTATACCTTCCATGAATCGAATCCGGCGGATTCAAAATTTTACTGGATTCAAATGTTGACGGGATTAAAAATTTAACGCATTACCGGCCGCGGGTGGGCTTTTTTCCGTCAGGAGGGGTCGAGGGTGAGGTTTCGCCCAGAGGGGGTCCAAAATTTCAAAAAGCTCCAAAACGCCTTGTGCAGTTTTTGTTGTGCTTGACGCCATGTACTGGGCGAGTGGCCGTGTAAGGATTGCAGTTGGCCCTAAGTCATATATGTAGTTGGGGGAATAATATTTCTCCCAGGCCCGATTTTCGGAAAAAATTTCCCCCAGCCGGATTCTAGGGGGGATTTTTTTGAAACCCTATTTTGTGCTTCTAAACCTGCAAATAGGGTTCTAGAAGCTCTAATTAGTGTTTCAGAGACCCTAAAACAGGGTTTCGGAACCCAATTTTCAACTTCCCTTAAATTCGCCAGATTTTTAGCGGCTATGCTAGAAAGCTGGCTAAAGCATCAAGGATTAAACACCCGATAAAGATTGGTTGGTTAACATGCGCAATTTGTGAAAGATTGGAAGAGGGTTCGTGAGATACGCATGTTTATAAGTTTGAAGTCTGAAAATTCGGGTCGGTTAATTTCAGAAGGGCAAGATAACTAATATTTAGAAATCTGAGCTGCCACTGAATCTCTGCTAGCTAGATTAGTGACTCTGGCTGGGACGTACTGTGCTGTAGGTTTGAGTAACCTAGACGGTGTGTGAGAGAAGTCGAATAGTAGATAGAATTCTGAGCGTTCCAGTCGTACAGTACGTACAGTATGTACAGTATAAGCAGTTTATTCTGTACAGTCGACGCGAGTCTGGGGACGGAGCAGAGCAGTGCATTAGTCTTCGTGCATGGTAGGCGAGGGAGGCGCTGAAACACCGAATTTCCTTTGAGGCAAGGCGGAGATGGCCAGACTGGGTGCGCGGTTGGTGCGCAGTTGGTCGAGACGCTTGGCTATCCTCAGGTACGAGTCGTTGGTCTGAATCAGCACGTCGCTCTGAGTCATGCGTTCGGTCTGCACTGCTTCGTCCTCGATGTCCAGCGACTGGCCTCTGAGCAACGGTCGTCGCGGCACCGCCGGCATCCGGATCACAACTTGCTCCACCGTCTGCGTGGCGCAACTGCGCAGAGCCATCGGCTGAGGTAGCGTTTGCACTGTTTGGTCCCTTTGGTTGCGTTTCAGCTGAAATATCGAGATTTCCTGCGTCGCCACTTGCACTGCCTTGTCCTCGAACAACTTTGCTGGCGGCCAGCTGATCGGGCTGGAGGGCGGCGTGTCGAATTCGGCCGTGGACGGCGCCTCCGTGACTGAATGCAGGGAGACCGGCTCGATGAACGACTCCTCCACCGACAACGGGTGCTGGCTGCTCATCATAAGCGTCAGCTTGCGAGCGTCCACTTGAGTAGCCCTTGACTCTCGCTGCTGCGGTTCTGTTTGTGAGCTCTGCTCTTCCAGCCAGATATCAGGGGACACGCCCATCTCCGACGTTTCTTTCCGCAGCACTACGGGCTCCTCCGTGTCGTCGGTTTGCACGCAGATGGTGATCGAGCACTTCGGTTGGCAGGGCTGCTCCGACCGATCGTCCTCGTCGGGCCCCGTCTGAATGGCCTTCGAATTGTAAGTCAGCTTGACGACGTTGTCTGCCATCGACTCCAGCTTCTCGGTCTGCTTCTTGTTCATCAATGCCGGCATCATTTTGCGCATGTACCACGGTTGTTTCTTCATCAGCTTTGCCAGAATGCGATCCCGGTCCGGTCCTTCGCCCATCTCCAGCGCTCGTTCGTATTCCTCCTGTCAATTAGATATGGCATGGTGCAAAGTTGAGTGACAGGGTTAGACCCACCTGCATTCGTCGCATCATTTCAAAGAGCCATTCCTCGATTTTCATCTGAATCACACTGATTGTCATGCTGACCAGTGACAGACCAATAATCACCAGCCAGAATGTACCGATCATGTACTTTGGACGGCCGGGCGTAATGTCGCCTGAAAAGACGAAATGAACTGCAAATTGTTCAAATGGAAATTGCCAACCAACCCAATCCAATAGTAGAAAGTGAGACAAAGAAGAAGTAGAGCGACTGGAAGAAAGTCCAGTCTTCCCAGGTACAGAAGAGGCCAGCGCAAGAAACAATCCAAAACACGCAAAGCAGCAATGCCAAGCTTATTGGGATGGTTTCGCTTTCGTAGTCGTCTGCAGTGTCTGGCATGTCAATCACGGTCTCGTCTTCAGCGCCGATGCGGAATTGAACCTGAGTCTCGTTGTGTTCCACCATGTGCACGGCTTTGCTGTGGTTGTCCTCGGAGACCCACGGAGATGATTTGCGTAGTTTGCGTAACTTGCGACGACAATGAGTCCACCCCTTCCAGACTCTGTTCACCGTTCGAACGAGCAGCTTGCCGAAGTCGTTCAGAATGGCCAGAACCAGTGGAATTCCAATCATCGCATAAACAATCGTCAACGCTTGACCAGTTTTTGTGTATGGGAAAATATTGCCGTAGCCTGAAACAAAAGTGCTGAGGTTGCACTGTAACACAGGCTTTGTAAATAATTGTATTTAGTGTTAAAAATTCTATATAGGCGAAAAACATGACATTTTGTCAATAAAAGTACAGTACACCGTAGCCAAATTCACATTCTCGGCATTTTGAAAGTCATTTCAAAGTAATACAAAGTAAGTAATTGAAAGAGGCAGTCAGTCTCATAAATTTATCGCGTTTTACTAACCGATAGGGCTGAGTTATAAAATAGCCTCGGGCTAACTCAGTCCTTCTTCCCTTGTCATTAAGATACGTATGCACTGTAGAGTTTCTTGTGATACTGTCTGTACGTACTGTATGTACATTGTCAGGGAAGTAAAAATTTCTTTCTTTCTTTCATACTGTATGCAGCATGATAATTCATTGAAGAAAATTTTTGCAAATATCAGTAAGACTGAATAGACTAAAACACTGAAAGTTTGGTTAATTACAAAACAGGTTTAGATTAAATGCGGGCTTAGTGGTCTTTTAAGATTTTTCACTATTCAGTGTATTATATAGGTAGGAATTGACTTTATTGCTGTTTTTTTTAGTAAAAAAATATCAGAGCAGGTAGAGAGCAAAAGGGAAATGGGATAGCCATTCTGTGTAATTTGGTAAACCCTTGGTTTGACTGTTCAGCGCGTTTTGGAACTTTTAGCATGCTTTTATGTTATGTTAATATGACATTAACGTGTTATAATCAATGTTATCAACATGTGTGAATTTTCAACTGTAAATTAAAGAATCCTGTGTGTAGCTGCTTAGGTTTACGTGCGTACGGAATTGAGGCCATCTTTCTCACCGGTTCGGTTGCGTTGCTGTAGAAGCTTGGCAGTTTACTACTGGCCCTTCGAATATTTATATCCTAATTTTTAAAGCATCATCAATCAAATCAGATGTTCACAATTTATTGTTAGGCTTTCCCTGGTTTCAACTAGAAAATAGGCTTTGTCGACCAAGACCGCATACGTAGTGGTACGCAAATAGTATGGCATGACAAGATGTAAGGAGTTAGTTGAGCGCTTGTTTCAAAGCACAACGCTTTGGGACAGGAACTAGTCTTTTGATGAATGGCTCTCTAATAGTGCCGCAGCTGCTCGTACGTTTGTTTCACTCTACTCTTTTCATGCTGACCTGTTATCTAGCTAGTAGTTGAGCTGCAAGCAGACGCCGTAATTTTTCTTTGCACTTAAACTCGGCTTCCGCACATTTGCATGGAGTTTAGCATCTGGGTATGCGACCGGCCAGACATGACGTTAGAAAGAAGCAGAAGTAAAGAAGGCAGTGCCAAAACTGACGACCGTTTTGCGCCTGCGTTTACACGTCGGTCTGCTCCGAACGAATAGCCGTCACTTGAAAAATATCTTACTCGCCATCTTGTTTACTTGTCTGACGAAACGTACCGATTGTAGTGTAAATGGTTCCGACGTAAAAGAGCGCTCCCCAGATGTCCCAAGACATATTGGGCGGGTCGTGTAACTTGAGTTCAGTTTCGTACCAGACCATTTGGTCCCTGGCAGCATAGAGCTTGGTTTGGGTGGTGAGACTGTCAGAACTGAATACGGTGTGCAGCTTAGAGAGCAACTTGTCTCTCAGAAGTTCCAGGTCGACGAGTTCTCTGTCTTGCCTTTCTTGCTCGGCCGGGCCTTCTATCGCTTGGAACATGAAGGCACCGGCCACGGAATAGATAATCAGAATCAGAAATGGCACAAAATGCTTGAGACCGAGTTTGTCGTAGAAGTGCTTGACTCGCTCCCAAAGTCCGTTCTCTTCCTCTTCGACCACCTGAATGTTGTCCGGTGAGGCGATTTCGTGTTCCTCGACTGGAATGTTGAACGACGACTCTCTGGAACTGTGCGATCGCGTGCTGCGACGCCAGGCATGCCGTCCGCCTTTGGGAGTTTCACTCGGCTGTAGTTCGCTGCTTTCACTAATATTCGAAAGCTCGCGTTCCTTCGTTTTCTGTCGCCTCATACTACTCTCGCGCACCGAACCGCGCATGAAAATGGCAGACATGGTGACGGCGGAGTTGGCTCGGTAGGAAGCTTCAATCGAAGTATACACCAACAACCAGCCACGGTACGAAGCGGCAGACGAACGGCTGAGGGAGGGCTATGACAGCAGTGATTAATTTAAGCTCGCCGCCCTCGTAGATTTGCACGCCCATTGTAAAGCTTAGAGCTTCAACCACAGATATTTTCCTTCCGTGTCCCTTCCAATCGGTCTCTAATCGTCCAAGTAGAGAAAAGCAGAGAAAATACGCTTTATTAGACAACAGAATAAGAATTTAGAGCGCAACTGTTGGTGGCGCAGCTAGGTAGATCCGGCAGACCGACCGGAGCGCCCAAACAGCCGCGGAATGAATCCGTATGTAATGGCATAAAACTTTGGCCGGTTCATCACAATTTGCGCACCAATGGCGCTCGACCGGCGAATAAACAATAAAAATCTCGGCTTTCTCGGCGGTCAAAAGTGCAACACATGAAACTCGGTGTCGCTTTCGCTGCCGTCGGTCAAGCCAGAACTGCAGACGTCCGAAGACAAACTGCGAGGAGAGTGAGTGTTTGTGGACGTCAGTGGCGACAGCGGCTCGAACGTTCTGCGTAGAATCACCAACTGCACCGGCTCCCCCGACCGTTCCGACAGCAGCTTCGTAAAATCCACTGCCGCCATGTACTGCGTCGACTGAGAGTTTATCTCCAGAATGCTAAAATGCCAGTACTAACTAGCTGGAAGCGTGGCAGAAAGTAGTACCAGTCGCCGGGTCGGAGAGAACTTTCACAACGAACTTTTGTGATTTGTAGACACCCCTGAGCTCCCTCGGCCACTGACAACGACCGAGCGTCCAGACGGGCCTCCGTGGCCACAATTTGATCGTACGACGACGCCCTGACCAGGTTGAACAATGGCACCCGTAGGGACGGACCCTGTTTCTGCAACTTCTCTGTCTTTTCTGCTCAACATTTATCCATTCATTCTCACCTTATACCTTCTACCTTTCTCTCTAAATGCTTCCCTCTGAATGCGTAGTTCTTTGAGAATGCGTTTTTGAATGATTGCATCGCTGATGCCCAGATTAGCTGAACGCAAAACTGATCATCATACTGATGTACTGTACATTGTAATAGAGCAAACGCACACAAAGCCCGCGCGTCCCAACATTCCACTTCTGCCCCAGTGAGATCATAACCTGCAGTTGAAATCTATCTAGTGGTCAGTCAGCGGTTGTCTACCTATTAAAACCGAAGCGACATGGTCGAGTCCCAGATGCTGCAGCCACATGAGAATATCGTCCAGAGTCCAGTCTCTGACAGTCTTTCTGTTCCAAGGCGCCATGCACTGTTTGTAGGTAGGTTTCCTGCGTTCTCCGAAGGCCAGAGTGTGACAGTTATTCAGCGGTTTGTCCCAGCACGGCTGCAGCAGGTCCGGACAACTGCGATACTGCAACATGGACTTGAGCTGCAGACAAGAGTTGCTGCTGTCATCGAGTTCCTCGGACACGTCAGTCTCCTCCAGATTGCTTTGATGCATGTTGGAGCAATTGCCTAAAATTAGCACCAGCGCCTAACCAACAAACCGGTCGGTTGAATACCTCTATTCACCATCTCTGGTATTTCCTCGTATTGATGCTCTTCAGGTGTAATGGTGGGTGGCACCGGCGAAGAGGTGGCGAGTGGCTGCGCGTGCGAGCAGTGACAACAACACTTGTCCTCCTCTGCACAGAGCGGCGTCGAATCGAAAAGTCCAGACAACGGCTTCCGGCTGCCTTTCGCCTCCGACGACACTCCGAGACTGCCGCCGGACGAGCGTGTCAGTTTCAGCTGGCCAGTGGTCAGTCGCTGAGATCGAAGAGAGCCGCCGTCGCTGACCGACTGGACTGGCAGTCGTAGGGAAGACCTGGCCGACGAAGGATCGGAGGCAGATTCGTCGGAGTCGCTGACAGCGACGATACTGATGTTTGCGCTATTCACCGCACAACTCGGCAGTTGGGGTCCGTGCTCCCGTAACAGCCAATTGCTGCAGTGCTCACTCTGACCGACGTCCGTGGTGGTAGGCGGTGAATGCGATGAATGCTCGTTAATTCGCGAGATTGCGGGAGATAAAAGGAATTGGGGCCGTCTGTTGTTGTTTCCGCCGGCATCCCCAGTGCATTGCAACTGTTGCGAAGACGGCCGCGTCGATGACACCTTGTATGATGTGTTGTAACGGGCGAAGCGACGCAGCGCTGGAGTGGTCGGCTCGGCTTGGTCCACTGCCACCACGTCGGCCGTTCGCACCTTTCCCATCGGTTCCAACGGTAGATGCAGTCGCCGTCGAGCCGACAACGGGCTCTTAATCATCTACAAACACACACAGATTGCGCAACCAGCAGCTGTTAATTCCTTAGGTTATATTTATTCGGACCAAACAGCCAGCAAAACGGTTCTGTTGAATCAGCCTGCGAAACAGCTGTCGACTCATGGACATCCGATCCAGTCGCTCTTGGCACGTTTGCCAACACCGGCCGCCGTCCAATAAACACAGGTACCCTGGTGGTTTATTGTACCGTTGGCCATAAAAGCTTATTGAGTGGCATTGGTTTGTGCGGAAATATTTGATCTAAGCGGCCGTTGAGCTCTCCAATCGCATTACCTAATGAAAGCCGACACTGCTGTGCATTGTGAATGACCCAGGGCACACACAGGAGCACAGAAACAGCAATCCCAAACTCGATTGAAAGGAGCAAGCGGAACTAATAAAGAACGATTACGCGCGGTGCGGAGAATAGAAGCGCTCGTCTGAACTGGGGCTGACTTGAAAATGAGTTTACTTTCGGCAGTCCTTTGCGTACGGACTTTCGATCGGCCATTGAATAGCCAAGGTCAAGCCGATGTTACTGGACGGATGCGGCCCGCCAAGATCTGGTTAACTGGTCGCGCCACGACTGGGTGGGCACACGACACAATGCCAGCTTTCGTCAAACAAAACTCGCCGCTCAGTTACAAGCGATCGACCGAGCCCTCGTAAACACTTGTTACACGAGAGTGACCATTGTTTGTGCCTAGCCCTTTCTGGTTCAAGAGCCTTACCCACTTCTCTTTTTATCATCGTCTTTGGTTACCCGCCCCAACGAACATCGCCTTTGCGCAATTTTAATCTAGCAGAAAAGTTTTTGAGAACAGTTTTCTGTACTTGCTCGGTAGGTAGAATACAAGCAGGATGAAGCTAAGACATTTGATAGTTCGGGCAAAATAAGCGAGCCGACTGGAATATTCGTTTGCAAAAAGGCGCCAGAGCTTTGTTTGCTGTCGGTGACAGCTTGAGAACAAATAGCAGTGCTGTTTTTTTGCAAACTACGTACACCGTACTCACAGATCAAACACCTATGCGAAATGCAATCTCTTTTTGAAATTGGACCAAACAAAAACTCGATTCTACCGCTCAGACACGACGAGAACTTGAAATGAAAATAGACCCAGGAATGCTGCAAAAAGAAGGGTCCAAACGCACCCGACTGGTCAAGCATTAGCCCTAACGGTTTTATCGAACTATAAATAATTGATAGCAGTAGTGCGGCACAACGGCTACTATCAGCTCTACTCACTCACCCATAAACTCAGTGCCACTCATCCGACAACCACACAGACAAACGACCAACTGAACACCTACCACTTGGAGTAGCTAAGTGGAGCACGTCATTAAGCACAGAGAAATAACCGGTTCTTCAAGCAGGAACGACCGGTAAGCGGTGGTAAGCTTACGAGCGACAGCTATTAGCAGCAACTTCTGAACACTCCTTATGACCAGGTTGTTTACTCACCGACTTACTCATCGTCCGCACTCCGAGGCTGAGCAGTCACTCCTTTTTTGCTCTAATAAGGTAGTAGCCAATCGATCGGCCGTGCTATTTATTTATGACACTACGTAGTTGCCCGCAAGACGAGAAGGCGGTGCGGCAGCATGCGAGCAGCTTGTGCCAGTACTTACTCACTCAACCTGGCTGGCCGACATAGAGAGGCCCTTTGACTCAGTCACACGCACTACTTTTACGCCTATTTGTCGGCCGGCCAAAATGACACCTACCGCAAATTGTTGGTGCAGACAGCAAAGAAACATCGGTCACGATTTACTGCATTTTCGCGCAGATAAACAGAACAACTCTAGCCGGCCACTAATTTGAATTTCACTCGCGTCGCGCGTTCAAATCGAAATTAGACAAGCGCGGCGGTACGCGTCACTAATCTCTACAGAGGCATAAAAATGAATATCAAGGTTACTCTCAAAGCATGAAAAGCACCGGAAACTTGCAATCACATGGTGGTCAAGTACATACCCTGCACAAACGACTCCAGCCTGCGTATAAATAATTAAAAGAATAGAACCTATGTAACATTGATCGGCGCATCAGTCAGTCCGCAGCATTACTGCTTAGAGGCGGTTTTGCTGGCCTCTAACACTGGTACAGGTTGCAAATCGGGTTCCAAAACTGTCGGCACGCAGGGCATCGGCACGAAATAGTAAACCGGCACTAGAGTAGATTTGGCCGACGCCATCAAGTCTGTGCCAGAATTGGAAACCAACGAAGAAGCTAACGCGTCGGCCGCAGCTGCAAAGTTAAAATCAAAGAGAAGCAAAGTTCAATCGAAACTGACCATGCGTCTGTGTCATAAACTTCTGCTGTTCAGATGAGAGCAGAGCATTGGCACTAAGCATCTCCAACCTATGTAAAGTGTCGATTTGCGAACGCATTCTGCAAGTCTGCTCGTACTCCTGCTTTATATGATTGCGTCGCACCCGCATCTGAGTGGCCACGTTCTGCCGACGCGACTTGATTATCCAACACTGAAAGAGCTTTCTTTTCTGGTCAAAGTTATGGGAATGTGGCTATGGGTCTACAGAGCTCGTAGGTTACCCGTAGCCTGGTCTGATTACCCGGGCACATGTGCACTTCTTGTACGGACAGAGTCGCATGTGGCCCAAAGAGAAGACGTCGATGCCGTGCGCCTTGCACTGCGCACACTTGGGTCGGTTGCGTTTGCTAGCGGCCGCTACCATGGCGTTGATTTTGTCTCGGTCAGCGAGGGTCATCGGAGGGCGCTGCGCCATGGTGGTGGGATGTCAGCGCTGTAGTTCCTCTACCAGTCAAATGTAACTTGGCAACTCGTTATTTCTCGTTTTTGAAACAAATCTCGGTGGAGACGGCCGGGCAACCGGTCCCGTTCAGCAGCATCAAGGACAAGTTGCATTTCTTTCGCAGACGATGGGCCGCACGACCAAAAAAAGCCGTTGACTGATAATGGTCGGCGTTTTTGGACGCCGTTCCGAGCGAGCTCTACCGGTTTGTTTGATTCGCTCGCGCAAAAAGATTGCCAACGAAAAAGGAGCTCGCAAAAACTTAACCGATGGTGCACCGAGTTTGCAAATGTTTTGCCTTCCACGTATTTTGCTGTTAAAAAATGCAACCTGCTCACGTCGCTCCCGCTCTCGCCAGATCTAATCGCTAGCGACTCGGCTCTAGAATTATATTCTGTCTATTACGTAGACTAAAACTGTTATCCTTCCGTTGACGCACTGTTAGCACGTACATTATGTACAGTAGTGTACAAACACACAGCAGATTACGCTTGAAGTATCCGAATTACAGCAAACCTAAGGTTGCGTTTATCTTTAAGCGCACCTCCGTCAGACCGGCTACCGATTCCTACGTACTGTACGTACGTGGCGTAGATAGCGCATCTAACTTTCGGTGGTAGAACTGCTTTCGGTAATAGCACAACTGAACAGTGCTTGCTGAATCTGGTTTTGTGTGTGTTTCTACTGCCGGGCAGAAAAGTAGACCAATTTGCCTCTGGTTGAGAACCAGAGATGAGATGGTTGGGAATCTGGTTTTCGTTTTAACACTTGTAATTACGGTTTGCTACTGTGTGGATTGATAATAAAAGTACTGTAGTTTTTCTGTATTGACGCATTTTCTCACCGAACAGCGGATAAATTACAGTCAAACCTCCATCACTGCACCACCACATGCGATAAGTGCACCGTTTCGTAAAGGACTAGGTGGGGCAGATGTGAAGTAGGAAATACACGTACATATATGGGTGAAAGCGTATAAATCAGCAGCAATGTACAACTGCCAAACTTGGTCTAGAGTAGTAAAATGGAATTACATACCAATAACAAGTAAATGAGCAGTTATCACAGCAGTAACGGTCAACCTGTGGACAAAGAAGGTAGTTGGCACCAATTCCAGCCGACCTTCACACGACCAGTCCGGAAAGTAAGCTGGTCCCTTTAAAAACGTCTAAGCCACGGTGTAGCCTACACACGCGCGAGTAGCCCAATTTGACCAAGGAGAGAGCGAACTGAAAATCGACGGCATTTTTTGGGGCTGAAGCGGTGGAATACTTTACAAACTGCACCATAGACTAACGCCATCGTTTTTTCAGAAAAAGATAACCAGATCTTAACATGCATTTCATGAGAAACTCAACTTACTTAACTATAGGCCGGAGAAGGGGGTTCATCTCACCGATGTGGGTACAAATTCATGAGCATAAACTAGACCATGTTTACAGACGATTTTAGGCATTTTAGTGTCTGAAATTCTACAAAATCGCAAAAACTTTGCAAAAAAATTACTTGCCAGAAAATCGGAAGGGGTCGGATAAATTGTTTCGGGGTTTAGATCGGGGTCTGGCCTAAGTGGGGAGCGTGACAGACCCCCAGACCCATTGTTGCATGTATGGGTAAAAAAGATAAAATTACGCTGTAATAACTAATAAGCTGTGTCAACCTGAGCGCATTTTTCACATCCAAACCAGAGATGGGCGAAGGAGAGTCTGAGGGGGTTTGACTTTGACTATGTACCGACCGGATCCTAATTTCTGGCTCCGATCGGAATCGACATTAGAACTCAAGCAGACCTTGGAATCGAACAGAAATCGAAAATTTTTACAAAAATTTCGGCTTGAATACGGCAATGGGCCAAAGACACGACCAATTCAGAACTCAGACATTGACTCTGAATAGCTTATTTTATTGTTTTTTTCGAAAAGTACGTTCAAACTTTGATTTTAGCCAAAAATCGAACTTTTTGGCATATGACTAAACTCAGCGGTGGCTGCCCACGCGGCCTCCTTAAGGGTTTCAAAATTCTACATACCATACCATACATGTCGCTGGGTTTTTCCGTGGGGGCCTTTTTCAAATCCCAAACAGGGTTTTGGGACCACGTCCAAAGTGGGTTTTGCGGCCTTTTTTGGGGTACAAAGCTGTGTTGCTGACCTTTTTGGGGTAAAAAAGTGGTTTTCATCGACCTTTCTTGGAATTCATAGGCGAAAATGGCTTTAAAACCCTATTTGGACCGAAAAAAGCGTTAAAACCTGTTTTTGCATTAAAAATGTCTTAAAAACCCTGTTCCGGTTGAATATACGTTAAAAACCGAATATTGAAGCAACAAATGCTACAAAAACCTGTTTTGCACTCAAACTACATAGTACATATTGAATATGAGTTTCAGTTTGAAATGCGTTTTGGAACTAAAAATAGTCTAGAAAACCCTACTTTTGATTCTAAAGCAAGCACAAAGCCGTGTTTTAGTTATAAGATTACTGACAAACCCAGTTTAGTGAGTTGGATGCAGTTAATTTCATAAGCCCTGTTTAGGGTTTCTAATGAACCCAAAAACCCTCTCTAGACTTTCTAACCAGTATGAAACCCTGTTTAGGGTTTCTAAGCAACCTCAAAACCCCGGTTAGGGCTTACAAGTAACCTAAAAACCCTAGTCAGAGTTTCTAAGCATTGCTAACATACATGTAACAGGGGGGGTCTGGGGGGTCTGCCCCCCACCCGACTTAGGCCAGACCCCCCCCGGATGGGACCCCCCCCCAGACGATTTCAGCGACCCCCCCTCCGATTTTTCTGGCAAGTAAATTTTCGAGCAAATTTTTGCAATTTCACACACAAAAATTGCCAAAATCGCCTGCAAAACAGCACTTTTTAGCTGTATTTCAGCCCAAATTAGCGATTTTTGGCGATTTTGAGCCCAAAAATTGCGATTTTTTCGATTTTTGAGCGTTTTTAGTGCCCACCCCCTCCCCCAATTTTTTGGCTCAGACCCCCCGGCCGGCGCCAGACCCCCCCAACCCCCCATCGGCGGATGACCTGTTACATGTATGATTGCTAAGACCAAGTTTTCGGTTCTAGGATAGGCGAAAACCGAATTTTGTGCTGCAGAATGTATTGTCTGGGCTAAAATTTTCTTTACTTCGGAACCCAAGTGGGTTTTCAGGTCCTTCAAAAAATCCGCTGGGGGGGACTTTTGCCGAGAAATCCAACTTGGACGGCGGCCCCTTTCCCCGAACGACATGCAAGTACTACATGTCTGAGTAAAAGGACAGGCATTATAACAAACACCTGTTTCATCTGGTCGGGGTGATTACCGATGACTGCAATGACACTGCGTCCTCTGCTTTCAAACAGTTTGTCCGAAGCTGACGTAGAAGGCAACTGCAAACCACCATTTTGCTCAAAATCCAGGGACTCCAGGGGTATGTTGATGCTATTAGGAAAGGCACCTCTGTTGTACCTAAAACAGTCATTGATTTCTCGTGGTCACATGTGTAGGTTCAACGCTAAATAAGACTATAATAATGGTACCGGTACGGACTGAGACATAAAACCAATCAATACCGCCTGTGATAAGCATTTTAACTCACTCGTCACTGCCTCTCACATCCACCGATAGCACATGCAACTGGTGACCAAGCGGATTAGAACTCAAGAGCAACAGCTCTTCGGCGCCGATCTGAGGTGCGCAACAGGTCCGCAACTCTTCCAACGGAGTCGGTGTCATTTGCTACAGCAACCGATCGGTTTGGAGGCGCACTCGTCAGTCGCCTTACCAACTGCTCCAAACAGTGCTGCATAAGATGAGGATGGTCGGTGAGACTGCCGGCACGCGGCGCACAGTCGGCTGTCCTGTCCACTTGCGAAACAGGCGAGTGAGCACGGAAGGTGGCAGAACGCGGGGTCCGACTGTAAATGAAGACCGAATCAGACATGCAACGGTCGATGTCCACCTCTGAAACCATCTACGTATTTCAAGACCACCCACCAGTGCTGTACGTTATCTAATACCTGGTAAGTCGGAGAAGAGGAGAATGCACTCGTTGAAACCGTAATGCATAAGTCGCTGGCGTAATTGCAGCAGAACTGCCACTCCAACGCACAACGGAAAGGAACTGCTGCCCAGCAATAAGGTGTCCCACAAATGAAAGAGTTTGTGCAATGGCAGAACATCTGAAAGAACAGACGCAACCACTGCATTGCACCTACACTCCTGTTGTCGCAATAAACTCACGAGCGAACATGGTGAGAAACCAGGGAATTGCGTAGAGCTGAAATGAAACTTTGCAGAACTGTCATTCTCCCAGCTCAGAGATCGTACCTCCGGCATAAAACCGATGTCTTCCAAGTGCAGAAACAATTCAGGATCGTGAAAAGCGATTAACTGATTGAATACAGCCAGGTATTCTACAATAAATGCGGCGCCCGCTAAACGAGACCGAATCAAGCAAAACCTTGTATGACAGCAGCGTTGTCTTTTAGAAAGAAATTGTGCAAGTAGCGAGGAATAAATGCTTTCAGACACGCATATGCCAGGGCTGCAACAAATGTAGACTTCTACGGACAGAACCATACATGTACATGGGATGGGGTGTCTGAAGGAATACCCATCCCGGCCCCTGGCACTCCTGACCCATGTACAGACAGAAGAGACTAGGTTAGCAATTATTTAGAACCATTTGTACAATGTATGTACCTTCGTTATTAAAGTTGAGGTAGAGAAAGGGAGCACAGAGAGAGTCAAGGCCTTGCCAGTAAACAAACTGAGGATGAGAGACAACCCAGGCTTTCAATATTCGTTTGAACTTCTCGTGTGCACACGGCGACGACAACATTTCGTCGTACTGATGGCACCGCGGAATGTCTACTTCGATCTAAAACTCAGAGCACACTACAATGTACGCTACGCTTTCGTCAGCGATTTTATTTGAAGCTTCTCAAGCGAGCAGAACACGCACCACCGCGTAGTACCTCTTCAACCTCTCTCAGCTATTCAACAACCCACTACGGAACACGGTCTTTTCGATTTTTGTTGCAGGAGGCACTTTGGCTTTCACGACCAAACAAGGTCAACCGCTCCGCATACATGGGCCGTGGGGGTTTGCCGACCCCTCAATTTGGGCTCGACTTCCCAAACCACCCCACCCACCCACCTGAGCCAGACTTTTGCTCGTGTCAGCTTGTTGGCTCGCAATGGTTGTTCAAAATTTTCCGTTCAGATGAGCTGAACGGAAAAATCGTTCGTCTCTACCGGTGCTGTTCCAAATTTCAGCTTATTTGGTCAAGCCTTGCGGACATGACAGCAAATAGAAATGTGTCAATTTTTGAGACACCCTGTAGTTGGCAACATGAGAGTGTAAACAAGGGAATTGGACAATTGGCGTGCGTACTACGCATGGTCTGCAAGGGAAGGAAACGCTGCCTTCACTACTGTGTCATTTGGTTGGTTTGTTCTTGTTCGGACGAACCGGAATTTAGTACCTGTCTGTCCGTGGGTGTCACTGTAGTTTTGTCGATGTTGTTGTAGACCTCAGTTACGTCTCCAGTAACGTTGAGAAGTGATGCCCAGACGTAAGATCGGTAAAGCGGAGGGATGTCGACACGAGCTTCCGTAAACAATAGTTCTTTCTTGCACGGATATGCAATTACCAAGCGTTCAAAGAGAACCATGCGTCTCAACTGAAACCGGGCACTTGGAATCAAAAGTTTGATTGCAAAAGATCAGTGCAAACCTGATACTCAATACTCCTTTCCTTTACCACCGTAGGCAACTCGGAGCCGTTGGCCAATGCAGACTGATCGGCGGTTCTGGTCGAGTAAGTCAGCTCCAAACTTACGAAAAAATCTTCTGCAGCCAAGGACTTGACGCGCTGAAACAAAAACTGATTAGACACTGGTCGACAATAAGCAAGAACACTTTTCTCACGGAAACACCTACAGCGTTACTGACCACAGAATATAAGTAATACATGACCGGTAAACCTCTGCACACCCCGCGATAACGTAACCCAACTGTTATTAAAAGACGCTAAAGCAACCAACAAATCAAACTTGCTTGTAGCAGATTTGAGAGTTTGAGAGGAACGATAGTAAAATCAATTACGCTTCTGCGAGCTGTTTCGTAGCCGAATATCTCGCATTCGTCAACCACCAATCTACACACAAAATATAGACTTGTCTGCGTACAAACAGCAACATGACGTACGATGGCAGCGAACATATAGGTGCGTTGACTTTTATGAGTCCCTTTCGCTGCAGAATTCGCTCGACACTGCTCCCGGCTAATTTCCATAAGAAATAAACCTCCTGAATCGGCCTCGAAAACAACGGCTTCTCCATCCAGCTTGTGTCAGCCGTGACAGCTTCTAAAGCAACCACACTCAGATTAACACACGATGTACATGGACGCTTGCTTGTCCATGCCCAGACATGGGCAAAGGGGGTCTGAGGGGGGTTGACCCATTGACGCAATCGTGAAAACTGTCGAAAGCGAAATTTTATGTTCTGGTTATTATAGACAAAGGCATAGCAGTCATCCATAAACTACGCATCAGGAAGCAGGATGAAAGTGGCGGGTTGAACATCGGAAAACGTCGCAAGGGGTGGGGGCTGGCATCAATACCATTTTAGGTGCCTAAGAAGCTTTTATCCGCAACTATATCACAAGGAAACCTCAGCACAGTTCGTATTTCTAAATAGGGACAGACCGGAATTCCAATTCCAAGCCCGATCGGAACTGGCAGTTCCGATTCCGAAATCAGAGGTCTCGGAATTTATCGGAACTTTTGTTACATTTTTAAGAAACCAAACACCATTTCTTGCGTATTAGCGCGTGTCTTTGTGCTTAGGTAGAAACTTTAGGTGCTAATTACGTATCTCAAAGAGCCTCTGATCGATGAGAACAGCGTTTTGTGTGAACACTCAGTGTTTTGTCATTTTCGCTTGTTTTTAGCTCTAAAATGCATTGTACGAGAAAGTCAGCTTACGTGCCAGACAGAGACGCCAAAACGTTCTATTTATGTTTTTAGAGGTTTGTGCTGAAAACGCAAGGAAAGAGGGCAGTAGAGGTTTCAACTAATGAACTTGGTCGTTTATGAACAAAGCTCATGCGAAGAGTAAAAGAAAGCGGCAACGAACGGTGTGTTAAATGCGGCCAAACTAACTTATAAGAGTAGATACGTTCAGGACAGCGGGCATAGGTTGCGTGCGATTGCAACACTGAAACACATCCTTCGGGTTAAATTCGGGTACGCACGAGTCGAACCGGCACACTTCTAACTGCAGACGCTGCTTCAGCTGAACGATAGACGGTCTAAAAGACATCCTTAACAGACATTAACTCATGCCCGAAAATGGAGGAGCCTAGAGGGTTGGGCATATATAGAAGGACGGGAAAAATGGTTTGCGCCCTCATCTGAACATCTGAAAATTGGGGGCCTACCGTCGCGGCCATCAAAATGGCCATTGCAATCGGAAAAAGACCGATGACTACGTAGTGTGGTCGAAGTTGCAAAGGGCGGAGTTAAGAAAGGATTAAAGACAACCTTTGACGGGGCGACACGGTGAGGCAGAGGGTGATCAAACGACCCAAGCGGTGCTCCAGATCTACGCTGAGGCCAGGTTTAACCATTCGAATGGCGTCCACCAACGCAGGAGCGGCACTGCCATTCTCTCTACCTTAAAATACAAATTGACAGGTTTCGTTTTCTGACCAAACACATCTCACCGCCTCTGGAAATGATTGACAGAAGCACACCGTACATTTGTTTGACCTTCCAGATCGTTTTCAGCGAAACACCCTGCAACGAAAGAAAAAAGCCAACTCTTCAACCAACAGAAAGCTTACACAAAGACACTCGAGCAGAATAATGCCCAGTGCCCACACATCAGACTTGGGACCAACACGGGTATGACGTTTTTGAGCCAAAACCTCTGGAGGCATGTACCACGGAGAACTAAGAAAGGAATGGAGGTAACGAGCACGGAGAAAGGAGACAACTCCTACCAAATAGCAAAGTCCACGTCTTGACCACTCGACGTGGCATAATAAATGCCATACTGAGCCAACTTAATCCAAAGTTTGCCATTCTGCAACACACAGCCAAGTCAAAACAACCACCTACAAAGCTGGATACATTTGATCTATTTGAAATATAGGATACGCTGGAAATTTTCGTACCATAGTTAAGCAAGCCGATTTTCGCGGGCTTATATCTCGAGCGTGGAGCGTCGAATTGGGAATTCCTCTGCAGCAGTTTAATAACTCATCAAGTAGTATTAGTGTGCCAACTTACAGCCCTCTAAGGAAAAAAATTCAATTTTGGGTATGAATACGTAGGGAAAGGGTCAAGACTTGATCGATTCAGACACTGACTCTTAAAATCTTCTCTTCCTGATTGGCAAGCGGACACAAAAGAGTTGTGTTCAAAATGTTCAGAGACCTATTCAACAATCATTCCAGGTACGGTAGGCAACAGCGACGATTGATTTGATAGTTCAGTTAGAAGGTAACTGGTTACGTACTTGGTTATCAGAGATCAGAACGTGTTTCAGATCCAAACAGCTCACTACGATGCAACGTTCATGCAGATATTCTAACGCGTCGCATAACTGAGTACCGATCTCTAATATAACTTCAGACTGACTTCTGCAACAAAACAAATTAATCAATACAAGCAAACAGTGTACATGCAATACATGAGCTGGAAAGATCTTGAGGGAGGGCCTGAATTCGTCTCGAAGGGGAGGGGTTGGCCGATTTCTCAAAAAAGCCGATTCGCTGTGAAGTTGCCGAATTGCGGCAGGGGCCACCGAGGGAGAACCCTCCCGAACAATCACCGCACTCAAATTACGACGTTCCCTAAGAAGGTTTGGGTCATTTCGTTGCCTGACAAAAATTTTTTTCGGTAATTTGCAGCAGTATCGTTAAGTTTTACTTTCCTTGCTAAATGTTTGTCCCAATAAACAAATTTGAAGTCCATCTCAGGTCAGCCCATGTGAATCACAATGGGCCTTCAGGCATACACAACTTTTTATAAATATACAGTCTGGCACTTAACCCAACTACTTATCTGGAGCCAGCATGTCTGATATAACAGTCAGGTACTTCAAAACTGCAAAAACACTTGGCGCTGACCAGCGTATTTTTTTGGCTGTAACCGCAAAAACAAAGGAATAAAGTCCGTCCGTGGTTAGATTATAATACGTAGGGATGTTGGTAAGTTACGGATCCCAGTCAGTTGCATGTGTCGACTTTGAACAGTATTTGGACTGGGAACTGATCTGGTCACAAATTCTAAGTAAGTAACTACCAAGTTGAGAACGAATATTTAGCTATAAACTTCTACACCGAGCTTTGTCTTCCGATGTATATTGCCAGAAAATGGTGACAGATTGTGTAGCATGTGGACTGAAAGGAGGGGACTACCCAAAACATTTTTACTTAGAATGTGTAAAATTCAGAGACCTCCAGACTCGGATGCAGAGTGCAGTAAAAGGACTAAGCAACAGCCTTTCCTGGAACTGGGACACTGTTCGATTCAATGGTGCTCTAGGACCCCGTTTACCGGCAGACATTATTCGCAGCGTGCGCACTATATGTGCTGTGTTTAAACTGACTGTTTGGTACGAACGTAGAAGTGCACGTACTGTAGGTTACGCATATTATAGACCAGCTAAGAATACAGCTGTAGATAATAAAATTTCTACCAGAAGTGAACGAATTCTGAGATTTTATCGTGCCGTTTAGTAAATGTCACGTATTAGTCGTCCGTTTAGTATATGCCGTCACGTATTTGTTGTATGTACTGTATGTTTTGGTAGAATAGATTGTATGTATGTGTTGTGGCCCCGATCGGGGACACTGGTTATAATGTGACTTAAGTTAATTGTCAATAAAATATTGTGATATAACAGTCAGGAATTTAACGCCGTATGGTACTGGCACCCAGACATGGGCTAGCATTTCGGCTGAGAGGGGGGGGGTAGAATTTTCAATTCCTGAGGGGGGGCTGATGGGGGTAGGAGTGCCTGAGCGGGGGCTGAGGGGGTGGTAAGCCAAAAAAGTCCGATTTTTGGCTAAAATCAAGGTTTTTGGCTTATTTTTTATTAAAATAAGCTAAAATAAGCAATTCTGAGCTCATTTACACCTAATCCAGCCAGGCATATTATTATCATAATTTTCTATACAAAATTCGTCCAAAAAATTCCTGAGGGGGTAAGCGGCCGGCTGAGGGGGGTAGGTCAGAGCCTGAGGGGAGCCAACCTCCTCAGCCCCCTTTGCCCATGTCTCCTGGCACTGTATATGGTGCCAGTAATATAAACGGAGTTAAGTTCCTGACTGTTACATATCGGAACTGGGAAAAGTTAAAACTGGGAACGTCGCAACTGGGCACAAACCAAACCGTCTTACTCCCGGCCATGCATGCTTTTAATGCAAATGCACCTCTGCTGAGATGAGATGACAGATTTGAGATGTAATTATAAAGGGTATGCATCTTTCAATATATACTGTTTGTTAATGAAAAACAAGTTATTTCAAAATTTAAAGCGATTTTGGAAAAGTTCCGAATAGCGAAAAATTCCGATTCGGAACTGGGCTTGAGTACCGATTCCGATCGGACCCAAAAATCTGGTTCCGGTCGTTCGCTAGTTTTCAGTACAATCGATTTTCCCGCAAGACACAAATTCTTCTATTTTTGAATTCCCTCATTTCCCTTGGTAATACGAAGCTTGGTAAAACAAGATTAGAGCAACTTACGACAGTTCACCCATGCAGATCAAGTCTTCTAAAGAATTAGAGTAGTGCTCAGACACTACAAAAACTCTTTCTTCTAAAACAAATCGCACATTAGACAGCAGGCTTAGCCAGGTTGGCAACGACCAACTCGCCAGACTTGGGCAGACATGGGCTGAGACTACCGCTTCCCCTCGGTTTCCATAACCCCTCGGCCAGCGATCCCCCTTCCGGGGGAAAATAATTTTTTCACTAATTATGTCAAAATAGGCGTTTTCTGGGGATTCCCTGAGACTACCTCAAAGCCCCTCCGGATTTTACCGGCCCATGTACGTATAATCTCGGGTCCGTTTAGTAGATCAGCCTGCAAAATTCATTCATTTCAATTTAAAAGTCACGTCACCGGTACCCCCGAAAACCCTCTTGATCGTTTTGCATTGTTTGCATAACATAAGGCATAGATGGACCGGAAAAATCCGGAAAGGGCCGAAGGATCCTGGGGAGGTCCCCAAAAAAGTAAAAAAATCGCCCATTTTGACTTAAAAAAGCGAAAAATGTTTCAGCAGGGGTATGGCCGATCGAGTGGCAGGGGCATACCGCCAGGCTCCGGCCCATGTGCGCACACAAGTCACAGTTATAAAAAAAATTTGAAGGCAAAAATTTTGTTTCCTTTTAAAAATTTTTGGGAAAATCTAAACGGTGTCCAGTGTGCTAAAAGAGGTACCTACAACAACAACAACGGTCTTTTTTGGCTAACACTGTACACGGCAGCTCGCCTCTAAGGGCAGCGGTGAGACCGGAAATAACTAATTGTTCCAGCAGTGCAGGCAAGGGGCTGGACGGCAGATGCAACCGAAATATACGGAATAAACCGAATGATTCGGTTACTATAGCTCATCCTATTCGGTACTTAGATATCGAATACCACCAAAAAAGGGAGAATCAAAGAATTTTTAAAAATTAGGTCAAGTTCTAA
Source organism: Sabatieria punctata (assembly GCA_030248155.1). Classification (NCBI taxonomy): domain Eukaryota; kingdom Metazoa; phylum Nematoda; class Chromadorea; order Araeolaimida; family Comesomatidae; genus Sabatieria; species Sabatieria punctata. The sequence goes on along the minus strand of JASANB010004441.1, from coordinate 2,697 downwards.
AATGTTTAAGATGCATTTTGCGAGAAAGTCAGCTTAGAGACGGCAAGTAGGGTCATCTCACGGATCTGGTTCATATCAAATAATGTTAAAAAATAGAGCTCAATCAAAGACCAATGGTGGATGCCCGGCCACCAACAACCCCTGGAACCGAGCTACACCCCTCAAAATCGGTTCGGCAGGGATTATGGGGTCATTTTCTGGTGTCTGACAACCTTCCATTCAATCAACTCTCGATTCGTTTCTTAAGCCAGGATCGCGACTAGCACTATGATTTTGTAGCTGTTTGTTAGTTTTTAAGTTCCACTGTCCTTTCGGACAGCTCAGGACACCGCTCGCTCTTTTCAGAGCCCTTCAATGGGGTAGCCCTGTCTACAAACACGAAGCAGGACTATCAGGCGACGCCGATTAGGCGATTTAGCGGTACTATTAGGCGACGGTACTATTAGGCGACAGGAATAATTTTTTTCTATAAGTCCGTACGGCAACATAGGTTACCACTAAAACATAGCAGAACAATGCAAACAGCAATTAAAACAAAGCAGAACAAAATAGCAAACTAATTTCAAGGACTCATTTAAATAATAAGTGCAACACCACGGATGGACAAATTCCAGCTCACTGAGCACTCATTAGTAGAGTAGAAAACATTTCTGTATATGTTGCCATACATGGGCCGTGGGGGGTTTGCCCACACCTCAACTTGGGGGCTCTGCCCCCCAAACGACCCCACCCACCCACCTGAAGCCGACTGTTGTTCCTGACCCCACATACCAAAATCTCCGCGGCTCCCAAACCGGCAGGCCACCCTCAACTTTTCGGATTTTGACTACCCCAACCCATTTTTCCGGCGCATGTATGCATGTCGCAGAACATTTATAAAGCGCCAGATGGATGGACGCGCCGCATCAAATTCTCGCTGCGAAACTCTGTGAGCTGCTTCCGCAAAATTATTGCTGCGATCGTCTGTATCCAAAGTGCGTAAATGAACGTAGCAACCGGAAAAATAGGTGGCCGACCCGACGGCCGCTCGCGTGCTCGACGCAAGCTGGGGAATAGGGGCAAATGCCAGCATCTGAGTTAGAAACAGTCAGGGCAGGTGGCTAGTTTAGCTATAAGTTAACGAGTTATAAGATAAACGAGACATGATTTTAGTGCCACATAGCCATGCATGGTTAAAAATAGCGCATTTACAGTAGGTTTACAGCTGAACATGGCCCTTGACTGATACGGAAGGGCCGCCTATAATTGGTACTATTATCTATTAATGTTTTTTGTCGCCTAATAGTACCATCGCCTAATCGGCGTCGCCTAATAGTACCGTACCGCTACAAATAACCCTCACCCTTGCTGCCATTACGTGCAATGGCAGCGCCGATTCGGTTCCCATTTACCTACTGGCCATCACCAGCTTTCGGCGGTCTGGGCTTGGCTTTACGTCGACTACTTCCAGTCGCTTCGACCGGTTTCGAACCCACAAACAACGCTCTCACGGATGCCGGGGCCGCCGTGACACACGGGATAGCGTAAACTACCCGTGGCCACGCTGTTAAAATGACCTTTCATGTTGTTAGAACGTTTGCTTGGCAAGGCCTTGGCACAATAAGTTATAACTTTTTTTTTCCGAAAAAATGGAGTGGCATTTTCCGGTAATTTCGTAGTTTTCGGTAAATATCTCGCTAATCACCTGCGATCTGGAAACGGGAGTATCAGAAAATGAAAAGCATTGGAACAGCTACAAGAGCATATGCGAGCCGGGTTCCTAGCTTAAGAAAGGAATGAAGGGTCGTTTGAATGGGAAGTTGTCAGACATCAGAAAATGACCCCAAAAATCACAGCCAAACCTTGAGGGGGTGTAGCTCCGGTTCCAGGGGGTTGTGGGTGGTCGGGCATGCCCCCTTGGTTTTCGATTGAGCTCTATTCTAACATATTTTCATACCAACCAGATCCGTTAGATGACACCACTTGCCGCCTCTCTGACCAAAATTGCTCTTTTCCGAAAATCGGCTTCGGTATTCGATATTTTCGTATTTGGTTGCATCCCTAGTCAGACATGGGCAAAAGGGGCTGAGGGGGTTGACCCCTCAAGCCGCGGCTACCCCCACCACGCCCTCAGGAATTTTCAGTAAAAAATAAGCCTACAAATTTCGATTTTAGTAAAAATCGGGCTTTTTAGCTCACCATGTAATTCTCAACCCTCTCAGGATTCGGAAATATACCACTCCTCAGCCGAAATGCTAGCCCATGTCTGTGCCTACCTAGGTACCCTTCAGCGAAACACCCACCACAAGACATGCCGATGCCAGATTACTTACCGGATCTTCCTCTTTGGAAATCGAGATAAGACACCAAATGTTTGTGCTGGAGATCTTTCAAACTTTGAAAACGCCCAAGAATCCTAACCCCAGAGGGAGTCACTGGCAATCCGTTTGGACCACATCGATCTCCACTGTGTGACTTCCCAAAAAAAGTGCAAACGCCAAAATTGTACTCCCTCATTGTCTTGTCCATTCCTGCAACACGAAAACTACGTACATACATTATTAGCTTAATTTATTAATTACAAACACACAGGCCTGATGTGTCCCCTAGGGGTATTGAATATTGATGCGTCTCTATGGGTATTTTTATATTTGGAAAACAGGCCCTCCAGAGTGGGCCCTCCTATACCTATAACCATACCGATGCGTCCCCTAGGAG